>JAJVSH010000109.1:221882-242300 GCA_021460005.1 Tetramorium alpestre
ACTATATTATAATGATTATAAAATAAATAATCAATTATATAAAAATATAATTTTGTTGAACCATTGATATAATTCAGACAATCAAGCGTGATGATAATGCTGTAAAGCTTTCACATTCTAGCAACCAGCTTCAGCGTCCTATATAATTAATATGATAGTTTAGATAAATAACAAAATTATTTTCAGATTTGTACCTATAAGTTACATATCTTGATGTTTTAATAAAAACCGTAGACAGAAAATAATCGGAAAAAAAACAAGCTAATTAACGTGTTTCTTGGTAAATAATCTGAAAAATAAATGGACAATAATAGCACTTTAACTTTCAAAATACGTAACAATTTTCTGGAAACTTTAAATTACACGAGGGATGAACTTTTCCGATTTTTTTTAAATATTTCAATCTTGGAAAATCAACTTGGACACGGGTGGTCTAAATGTCATTTAAATGTGTACGTGACGTGAGTTAAAACGAAGATTAAAATAAGGATATATATATTTGAATATTAAATCGCATTTTTAACCTTGCAGAGAAGGGATAGAACATAGAACCACCGCTCTCGAGCCGAAAGAGCGATGATACACGCACGAAAACCGTCAAAATCATTGAACTATGTCTGGTACTACGAGCATACTCAACAACTATCTGCCGCTGGCGCGTAGGATTCGTGAATTTATCAATTTATCGTGTATTCCTCCCTGGCCGGCGGGGAGATTGTCTGGAATGTCGCCAGGCGAGCAATCGTTCGTCCAGCTGGAAGGAGAAACTTGCGAGGCGCGCCTGAAAGCCTTTGTGAGAGAAAGTGGCGAAAAAGAATGCACGTAGGTGGACTTGAAGAAGAAGAAGGGAACGCGAAGGCGGAAAGAGAGCGGACGAAAGGGACGGATAAGGGAACGAAAGGGAAGAAAGAAAGAAAGGAAGGAAGAACAAAGTCTGGCGGAGAAGACCACGAAATATCTGTCAATCGCAAGGAGCGGGGAGGACCGCGGCGGCGAAGTCGATTTAACGCCCGTTAAGGAAGCAATTCCTTTAAGAAGGACGAGCGCCTCGCCCGCAAGGACAACGTAACCCCCGGAGATCCTTGACCCTTGCCGGGTCTTACGACCTTTTCTCCGCGGGGAATCGCTTCCGCGCCGCCATTATCGGCGGACGAATAGAACATCAATAACCAATTTCGTAAGACTAATATCGCGAAAATTAGTTTTCGCCCCCCCGAAAGCCCTTTCCTGCGCGCGCCCTTCCGTATTTCACCCCCGCCGGGGGACCTTTCGTTAAAAGATCGCGGATCCGCTCGATGGCGACGTTCATGGTTTTCTTAATGTCCATCCACGGGCGGCGAACGATCGTGAATCTCCCTTTATCGTCGCGCGATAGTCATTTTTCTCCGCATCCCCTTTCTTTCTTTTTTTTTTTAATACCCCGCAGATATATCGTGGCGCCGTCATTACGTCGAAGCGACGTGGCAAATTTTTTAACTGGCATTCTTCCCCGTTCGTAAGAATCTCAACGACTGATTCAGTATCCTCGAACCTCACAAGTCATTGGCTGCGTTCAGGAGACACAAGTGATCAGTGAGCAGTTAGTGATGATTGATTTTTACTGTTAGATCTCTAAATCTAGACCACGTACGTTGACGAATTACTCAACTGTTGTGCAACTGTTGTGTCTCTTGAACGCGCCCTTTGCCTTTTCTGCTGAGAAATCGTGCCAAATCTCGACGGATTGATCACATCCATCGGAAATCGTCGCAATCTTTCGTCTCTCGCGTCGTATATTTACATTATTCTCCGGAATCCGACGTGCCTTCTAAATTTCACGAGCGTCAAACAGGCGTGCTCGAGACTTAGACCACGATCGCGTGAAGTTTCGCTTTATTACGTCACTCGAGGAGATATCAAGCGGCGATGGCTCATAAACCGTCGGCGATGCGTCGGCGCGAATTCCCGTCGGGATGCAAATTTCATGGGTTTTTCCAATGGCGTTGATGAATAAGGAATCGTGAGGTCGCGCGCCCGGGGTATGCGGAGTAACAAAATGGAGTGCGGAATGGGGGAAGGGCAGAGTGGCGTAAAGACCTCGTTGGAAAACTGGGTTTCATCAAGCATCGGCCCCCGCTTTTCTCACAGCCCTTCTCGCCTCCTCCACCGCTCTTTCTCTTTCTCGCGTCGCAATCTCGACTCCTTTATGTATATACATACGCTCTTATCAGTACGTGCGCTCGTAGGGGATGGGCGACACCGGAGAAGGCCCGAAACAGAATTTTGCGTACCAAAGTTGACGGAGCACCTGCCATGCATTATTCCGCCCGGTCCTTTGTGCGCGCGTCGTGCCATATCTGTTACATGTTTCTCGCGCGTCTCTCGCACTTTTTCATCGTTTTCTTTGTTGCTGTCGAATGCGGCTGCTCCGTAAGGAAATCGACGACTGGCGCATCCAGTGTGCCATTTTCTCTCTCTTTCTCTGTTATCGAAAGATTGCGTCTAGACAATCTTGCCTAAATAACTTAAAATTAATAATATGTAAATATATTGTATTATGTGTTATGGAATGATCATACGGTCGGTATATTGAGCGAGTGGCGTGTCACGAACAAAAGCTAATCAATTTTAATAAATGTCACTCATCGATATGTCGTAGCGTCGAATAAATTTGCACTATAACAGATTCTCGTTATTCTGTAAAAGGCTTCGGTTGAAATAAAAGGAAATGGAAAAATGAAATTCTAAAGGTCTACAGTTTTAATATTTCGTCAAAATTTTATCGTAACCATCCAAGTAATTTCTGCTTGTAATTTGCTATTCTTGTTACATTGATTTGAATATTCATTTCCTGGAATCCAGGAATATCGAATATTAATTTGTCGAGCATCAAAATGAAAGGTGCCCATAGAGTTTATCATTATTCTCGATGTGTAATCATGTAACAAATTAGACCTTAGAACTTATTAAATCTCTTTTATTTGTTTTTAACCTGTACTTAATTTCTTGTTTATAAAAGTTTTCCATCAAGAGAAACAACTGGATGCCTTGTGACATAAAATCGGCAGCTTTGACTCGCCGTGTGAAGATTACGAAATAACATGAAGAAAGAAGGAACAAAGTGTGTCGCCCGAACTATCAATTTGGCCAATCCGAAAACATGTAAAGCCAAAAGTATAAAGCCAAAAGTTCAAAGGTGCGTCGTTAAATGTGCGTGCGCAGATTCCAAACCTAATTTTAATCTCGCGAGCAATTACCGGACTCCTAGACCTGTGGCTAAAGTTTACTCGTGGAAAGATGCGCAGAGGAAGTACCAGCCAAAGGTGAGATATTATCAAAGTTTTCAAAGGTATAATAAGATATAATAAGTTCTGGAATCGCAAACGCATCTGCGAAATGTTATGTGTAAATATTCATACAATAATACATCAAACGTTTGAATCAAACTCGGAGATAAAAAAAAGTACCGCACTGTAAAAAATTAGTGTAAAATTACATGTGATTTTGAGATACTTAATAGTTTTAAATTATTTCTAATTTTGCAGTATAAAAGTAAAAATAATTCCTTAATTTGTTAATTTTTACAGTGTAAAAAATTTATTAGAAATTAAAAATTTATTTTTACTTCTGACTGCAACATTATAAATACGTAGAATTTTACAACTATTATAATGAATCTCACAATTACATGTAATTTTATAGAAATTGTGAGATTCACTATTGTGTATACAGTGTAGAAAACAAATTAAGGAATTATTATGCAAAATCAGAAATAAATAAATTTAAACCTATTAAGTGTGTCTCAAAATTACATGTAATTTTACACTTAATTTTTTACAGTGCGGCTTTAATGTCGCTGGAGCATTGGCATGTGTGAAATAGAAATGAACCTATTGCGATAGAAAGAGGAGAGCGCGAGCGATGTTTAAATCTTTGGCATGATATTAGATAAGTCCTGCCTATACACGCTTATTTCACGCAAATCGTGAGGCATTTAATTCTCGGTTAAATCATGTGGCTTGTCGCTGTGTCGAACCGTTCACTTGGCTCTAGCGCGATATTGACACACGGCGTAACGAGATGATGGTGTTCGAGCACCTGTACGGAATTGGTTAGTCGATACGTAGTTGCGTTTACCTGGAATTAGCTCGACAGTCGGTGTACACTACTATAGCGATGGGTCTCTAATGGAGAAGGGCAGCCCGAGACTCTGTAACTGTTACAGAACATCATCGGGGACATAAAGTCGAGCATAACAATGAAAGAGACGTGGCATATTTATTTCCATGATATTCCGTGATATTCTAGTTTTAGAAATATCGCAAGCCAAACGACGTTTATCCGTGTAATTAAAACAGACAATAAATAATGAATTTTAATTATGTGTCTAGCTATTTGAAATATTTATGACATCTTTATATCAAAATTTCATTAATTTTATTCTATTCATTTATAGTACTATTTAGTATAATTTATACAATTGTTCAAATGAATTATAAGATTAGAGTAAATCCAGGGAATTCTGTGTGATGAGATTTGGATTAGATATCTGATACGGCGCTATTTATACATTGCCTTTATTCGTGCAGTTCTCAGGAGTTCGTCGCTTAGGAAAATCTTCTCAGCTTCCGTCATTTTCGATCAGCGCAAAAATTTTCAAAGTTGCAGAGTTTTCTGTAAAAAGCGCTATAGTTGCTGGTCTCATCTATTGGACTTACACAGAGGGTCTTTGGGGCAATAGCAGCGAAACGGAAGATATATATTACAGAATGATGAGCGTGATTTTTCCCGATCGACCGGTAAAATAAATATTAAAAAATCCCGCACATTTTTAATGGAAAATGGCTCTCGGTTAATTTTGTTAAATTTTCAAATATGTTACTTTCTGATAACCGTCAAAATAACGACAAATGACGTCAGCTTGCTACCTGGGAAGTGTCTCGCACCCAAGATTATCGTATCTCAATTTGATACGACTAGACCGATTAAATTCTTATTAAGCTTAATCGATAGCGGATATTGCGACGCAAAGGCTTAAGGCTTCAAGCTCTGCGGCGACTAAGCTATTGATTTGAGGAAGTTATGTCCATTGGCACTTTTTATTAACGTTTCAATGTAATAAAATTAACCGAAAGACATTTAAAATGTACAGGATTCTTTACAAGCGTTAAAAAGTAGGTACATGCGCGAGTTTCGCTCACGTTGATGCGTTATCTCTCCCACAGATACAGCGCTTGCCGCAACTCAAGGAAATAAAATACTCCGTGTTCGAAACGTACAATCACATGGTGGTGAAAGGCATGGATATTATCGTCAGCGTGCCGCGCGAGGCGTATCGAAGACTGCGAGATTTTATTCCCGTGCGACACAACGACTGAAGTAGACGAAAATACAGCGGAAATGTAATTTCGCAAATTGTGCGTATCAAAATTCGTGATACCGCGTTGCGACGAATGTGTGTACACGTCATTTCTCTCTTCAAAGAGTTTCGTGCAAAAAAAAGTCTCTTAGTCCTGATATTACGTGGAATTCGAGTGAGAACGTGAATTATTGTGAGATTAGAAATTCCTGTAGCGTTAACAATGCGAATAAACGTACTTAATTTGCCACGGTCTTTGTTCACAGGCCAATCTTTATTTCGCAACGTATCCTTCTCTTTCCCGGTTTTTGCGCACGGGGTGCTCGGTAACCGCGAATATATGAGACAGGATTAAAATTCTGCGCGACATCTTTTCCATTTTTTTTTCCCTTCCGCGCGATGCTTAAGGGCGCACGAGGGAGCTCGCGAGGTGTGCATATCAAGCGATTTTTATGGTCCACCTATGTATCGTTGTAAAATCTCAGATAAAGTCTTAGAAGTCGAGATAAAAATTCGCATTTTCATTATATGCCTTTTCACATATCCTTCCTTCCGCCGCAATGCCTCGGAGCGTAAATGTTACCGCATACGCGTATGCGACACCCGATGTACGAGCCGTTAAGGGGAGAATATCTTTCGAGTCGGATTCGCGCGGTCGAATCGGCGCGTCCGCTCTCGCAATTCATAAGGAACCTACCCTAAAGAACGGGGAGGAAGAAAACTTACCAGGATTTCTCGGGCATATCGCGAATTTCTCAAAGCCGCCGTCGCTGCCGCCGGTGACTCCTCACGCGCCGAGTATTCCTTTTTCGTCGAACTGGCAGGGAAGTTTCGGGCCTCCATTTTTCAGGCGCGTCTATCTCCTTTTTGCGGCACGTGAGCGTCGTTTGTCAGAGCACCTATTTTACTTTATAAACGCGCCTCGCTCTCCCGCAGGATTGTGTACCGCCGCGCCGTTGCGCGCGCGGAAAGGTAATACCAGCGGCCAAGATCGGCCAAGATCGCGGCTTAAATGAACACGCCTCGGGGAATTCGGACAATTAAACAGTTTATTCAGATCAAAACATGGTGTAGTATATACATACGAGTTAGTTAAACGATATCGGATCGGGGGTGACGGACAGGGGCGGGAGGAGCGAGGGAAAGGGGGGGGGGGGGGGNGGGTCTGATATGAAATCACCTATACAGTGAACTTGAGGTTCAGGCTTACGACCGTCGATCGATTTACATGGACTCTCTCGCGTCGTTACGTACAGCTGATTATGTACAGTCATATTACTACTGTTGCTTCCTCACGATCGCTCTTGCGCTTACCTTCTCTTTTTGTTTTCTTCCTATCCTTCGCACCTGATTGTTGGGTCACGTCAACCGGGAACGTGACTCTCGGTATCTACTTTCGGGCGATCCTTCTCGCAACACGCTCGCTGAATAAGATCCTCGCGCGCGCGCGCGAGCGCACGTGTGAAAAAGATTGATATATCCCCGACCATTCTCCGCTTTTACAAAATGAATACGGGCAGTAGTACTTTGTCTTATTCTAACTTTCTCGGTCCGCTTTAATGCGTCACCTCCATCATCTCATCCATGAACTTCGAGCGAATTCTCGTGGACGTGAAAGATATGTGCCGATTGTTGTGTCCGATTGACCGATCTCGATAATTCCTCGACGATCATTCGGTTACCCGGATGCAGCACGCACGTCTACAGGGCATCTAAACGCATCTAAAAGATGTCTTCTAGACATGCGTGCCGGCTGGATAAATTCAGGGGATTGTCGCGAACTGGTTAAAAAAAGATTAGAAAATTTAGGACCAGATCAGGCATTGAAATTCTCCAAATTGATGCCTAAAAAAGAAGGAAAAATTAGGATTTTTTTTCTTTCTTTTGAAAAGAAAGCAATTATGTAATAAAGAAATAATGAAGTTACGTTTTTACTCGCGATAAAAGCATTGAGAGAACTAAAAGATTTATCTTTCAACGCCAACACGCGCACCAAAATCCGGTCTTAGCATCGTCGAAAAATCGCAAACGCCGCGACGGGGCGGACTGTGCGGGGCCGTGAATTTGAGAGACCTCGGTGGAGCGCGCACTGTCGAGCGCGTTTTCCGTGTCAAACGTAAACGCCGATGAAAACTATTCCCGCAATTCCGCCCTCGCGCGGAAGGGCGGGCAGGCGGCGGCGGAGGAAAGTTAAACGAGGCGCTCGACAAGTCGCGTTTCGCCGAAACTTATCTCTTCCTCTCGCAAACTTGAACGTCGTCAATCTATCGTTAGACTCACCCGCGATAATATATACAGTGATACATTAGCTAACGAGCAATCATCAGTGTATTTGACCATTATCTCTTTATACACACATCGAAACACACGCACTCGACGATTGATTCGACGTTACTCGCCTCCCGTATTCCCGTAGGAGAGCGACTACTTCGCGTCGCCGACGCGACACTCGTTATTCATTCCTCGGTCCGTCACTCGTCCTCCCTCCTTTTTCTTCCTTCCGTTCCTTTTTTTTTCTTTTTTACACATTACGAGTCTATCGATCATTCGAAGCGAGCGCGAACTTTTCCACGGGGCAAAGTTCACGTTACACCGTTTCCATTAGGGATACGCTTTTCGTCGATTCGTTAGTTTCATTCTCGCCGTAGAAGTTTCACGACTTCGTCGCGAAGTGTCACGTGGAAGACCAGTTTTTGCAAAACCTTACAAAGTGAAGCTTTCCTCGCGCGAGAACGCGTAGAATGTCGCGAATGCTGCATGCGCCGTGTCTCTCTCTCTTTCTCTCGTCGCGAACCGAACGCGAATAACGGTGATAACGGTTTGAAGGACTCATTAAAACTATGTATATATTTACACACACGCATACGTACACACACGCATACACACCCAGGTGAGAATGCTTCTTAGAACATTTGAAAGCGTCCGAGTCTCGCAAGGGTAGCATTTTTTATCATTTTTCTTTTCGGCGGGGAGTACAGAAAACTCATATCAGCGGTAGAAAAGTTTATAAATGCTCTATCACAATTACCAATAGAGTGTAATGTGCGCCTGGTCTTGTTTCCGTAAGAATCACTTCCACTTTGTACGTTAGACGCGGCGTGCTTCGATTTTTCATCCCTCTTCAGATGGGACAAGGGAAGGGTTCTTTTTCATCCCTCCTCTCTCTTTCTTTCTCAACTGCCCGTTAATTTATTTGTTCTTATTCGAGATCGATAAAAAATAAACGGCAGTGAAGACGGCGATCGATGCGATCTCAAGATATGATTCGATATGTAGACGCGTTCGATATGCAGACAACTCACGAGCGCTTTACTTTCGTCTGAGGGATTTTCTTTGAATTTTAATATCGTTATCGTTATTCACGTTCGCAATATCGCGCGAACGTAAATATCATCGGCCGCATTCGCTCGGCATTGTCGGTACTGCGATAGTTGTGCCCAAAAATATCGAATTCGGAGAATTTAAACAGGATATCGACGCCCGCCTCGTTTCCCATCCCCCTTCTTCATCCCGCTCCCCCCCCCTCTCCACCCGCTTTATCGCGATATCGGAGCTGATCGTTCAACCTTAAAACCGCATTTCACGTTTTCAAACTACACGCCAAAGTGGCATCGAGCATTCCCTTTCTTCCTTTCCCGCCCGCCCTGTTTCTCTCGCCCGACTTCTTCTCGGCTCCTCCTCCTATCCCCGGTATATTTTCGCGCGGTTCCTCCATTCGTCTTCATTCGAGCCATCGGAAAAGGGGTTCGTTCGAGAGCCTTTTATCTTTCCTCGTGTTTCACGGCCTGATGCTTCCGGACCAACGTTTCGTTGCTGGAATTCGGATTTATTTAGGGACGTCGCGAGATGCTAGCGGCTTCGCGGGGAGATATATAACAAGAAAAAAGAAGACGAAGGGAATAATAATGAACGAAAGATTAATGCGGTCGGAGAAAAATTACCCGACGCCGGCAAATAAATATAATTGGTTTGAAGTAAAAAGAAGAGAAAAAAGTTATTTTGTACTGTATGTAAAATGAAAATTGATACCGTTGGACAAAATTCCAAAAGTGGCACTGGAGAAATAAGGGTGGATTTTGATGTTGTTCCGTCGAGATGCTTCTCGAAAACGTTTTAAATTCGGCGTTCAATCCGAGCAGCTCTCGCGATTCGATTTTCCGTTCTCTCTTTATAGTCCTCGACCGCCATAAAAGGAGAGAGAGAGGCGAACTTGGAGAAATATTCGAGAAGACACACCGTCGAAGATCATCCCGGTTTGAAACAAAAAGGAGGGCAAAGACGGTTAAGTCGACGACCGAAAACAGAATGTTAGAACTTCGCAATACCTCCCGAGGCGGGGGTGGAGAAACTTGGACGAGTTTTCGGTTAACTTCTCCGCATACTTCCGCCCCTTTCCCTGCCGCGCCCCCGAGGGAGAAACTGGCGCGGCGATCGTGTTTCGGAAACAATCGGCGACGGACGGTGTCTCTCTTAATCTCGCGGACCGCTCCGCGAGAAGTCGCACCGCGCGACACCTCGCCCTCCCGTCGCCTAGGATCGGGCGGCACACCGGACTCGAGCGAAATCAATTGTTCGCGAGACATAATGTCGATCCCCGACACGTAACGGTATCCCGGGCGTCCTATTGATCGCTCCAGCCGCCCCGCTAGCGAGTAGTCCTCTCCCCGTTTCGCCGAACCGAAGTCGATCGCGCTGGAGATCGTTAGCAAACACGTTAAAGCTAACAGACGACTGTCACGAAAACGGACAGCGCGAGCGCTTCCTCGTCAGGCGGGACTTCGAAATCGTTCCTGGCTGCGCGACGAGTACTCTCGAGTACGCTCGAGCCTCGCCGGGATCTCGTGCTGGTCTCCGATCGCGGCGCACGCGATAGTCGTTTATTCTTCAACGCTGCCGACGACGACGACGACGACGACGACGGTACCACGTCACCCGCGGACAGGCCGAGCTTCTAGACGCAGCTTTCCGGCAGCCTGTTCGCCATCAGTCTTCGTTTGATCGCCTCGCCGTCGAGGCATTCGCCGGCCACGACGACACCCTGTCCGCCGCCCACGACGATGCCCTGGGCGCCGCCGATTACGACGCCCTGGCTGGCACCCACCATCATCCCCGTCACCGGCATCCCCGGCAGGCTCGGTATCGTGCTTCTCGACGGTAACCTCAGCTCCGTCGGCCTCCCCGTGAACTTGTGGCAGAGCTCGTCTATGCTTGGCGTAGGTCCGGGCGTGACCCAGTGTCCCGGGGGATAACCGCCTGGATAACTCGGCGGGCTGACCTCCACGAGGTTACCCTCTAGAACACCGAAGCAGACGGGGTTCTCTGTTGGGAGCTGCAAGTCGAGTGCGTTATGGGCTGGAAACGCGGAGAATAAGTTGCGCTCGGGGGTGCGGTCTTCTTTCTCTCCCCCCCTCCCTCCCGCCCCTTTCGGTTCCTTATTCTTCGCCGATTCTTCATTTTAGGTCACGCGGCAAGGGTAAAAGTTCACTGCGGAGTCGCGACCGAAATTCCGTATCTCCAACGACTGCGCGCGTTTGGTGAACAGGATAATATTTCATGCTTCTTTAAACTTTCTGATCAATTCTTTTAATGTGATATCCTCATGTAAAAATAAAAGCAAATATCTGAAAAATACTAGATTTCTGAAAAAATGATTTTATTAATTTTAATTTTGAAGATGGAAAATTAAACCTTTTTCCTTTTATCTTTGAACAAACTTTCATGTACTTTAGAAAGCACGGTGACCGGCTAAAACCACAGTTAAAAGGATTAAATCAAAATCTTCTTTTAATTAAGTTTGATTAAAAGCTCATGTAACTTTTGAAATTTCAAAGTTAAATAAATACAGAATAGCAAAATATCAAATAATGAAAAGCAGTACATCAGAAATTATAATTTTACTTTTCTGTATTAAATTAGAATAGTTATTATTTATAATTATTGTAAAAAAAATGCTAAATACTATGAATATTTTTAAATATTATGAAGATATAAAATTTTTTTCATAAGAGAGAAAATAAAGTCTATTGTTCATCTAATCCAATTTTGAGTATCCCAAATGGATAAATAATATAATTTTGATATAATTGTTTTCTTTATATCGAGACAATCACATTGAGAAAGATGTATTAATAAGACATAATACATATTTACGATCCGCAAGTCTTTGACTAATTTCAAGTTTAAAAGAGACACGTTCAGGAGGGGTCTACACCAACAAACGATTGTAATCGGATTCGTGCGGAGGCTGTTTAGCGGGTGTCGGCTTCAAGGAGTCTTACCGAACTTGTTCGGGATCACGTCGGGATCAGTCTCCACGGTCTGCTGAGAATTTTGCAAGGGGTATTGTTGGGGCGGCAACTCGCTGAGTTCCGCCGGTTTCTCGTGCCGCGGTTTTGCTACGCGCTCCCGACGTACTCTGACCACCACTACCAGGATGATGAGCACCAGAGTCACCAGGGCCCCGACCACCACGCCTATCAGCGGCGACAACACGATGCCGGCGTCCTGACCTGCAACGACAAGATAAGACGACTTTTACTTTCTTGTGTTACGAGCTCAATCAAAGATCACTAAAAACTTATTTGCTCATTAAATTGGTTCATGATTATTCAATTAAATGGATTACGGCTTGTAATCTATAAATTACATTTAAAGAAAGAGACAGAAAGAAAAATTAATTAAAAAAAAAAAATACGGATGCTATACTCTCTTTTTCTTTATATTAAGAAATTATAAATGCTAGAATTATTTTTCACTCCAAATTTGCAGCAATCGATCACATGAATAAAATAAATTTCTTATGAATTATGAAGCGTTAAATGTACATTAATTAATTAATTGCGTCTGATATATACTTTTTTAATTTCAAAAAATACCTTCAACTGCTATCTTTATCTGTTTATGTATTTTTTAAATATATTGCAAAAGTCACGTTTGCAGGTATTTTCCTTTTTATATTAAATTTTTACATACATTTTTTAAAATTACAACACCGACGCGATGTTGAATATTTAATTAAACAAAAGTCATAAGGATTGCGAGAAAATAATTATTACTACTTGTTGTTGAGCCGCACAGCGGTCGAAGAATAAAGTTAATGTGTATAATCCTCCGAGGCAGAGGATTAACCATACCGTGTCGCTATAAAGGAAAGACGCTGTCTTCTGTGCTACTTACGTCCCTTCATTTTTTCATACTCTCCTTCTATTTCTACAAGTCAGCTTTGCTACGCGCATAAACAAACCCCGCGGCCGACGTCGTCATAGAGAAAACATTTTATATTCTTCAACGTCGGGATTACATCTGGCACGTGGTATTTTTTTTTGCTGCACTGTCACGTACGTCATGGGTTTTACCAGCATTCAGTATTTTCAAATCGTTCGTAGAATCTCAAGTAGTAATGGCAATGTGCGCATAGTACCTGACTGCATGGACTCCGCGAGATACATGCTGATGATTAAAAATCACTTGCAAGATAGACGCGAGTACTGCAGTCACGTAAAATTCACTTATATCCCAAAGATTATGTCACACATTAGGACAAATAATTATTTAATTTTCAAACACGAAATGTTGTCAGGTTAAGTTCACAAATTACACTTTATCATTTTTTTTAAAGACGAGTTTTCGAATTCATGTTTTTCTGTCTGCGAGAAATATGGTTTAAAATCGCTTTTAACTATAATTTATAATTTCTATCCTTTATATTCTTATAACAGAATTCTATCCAGAATTTTATATGAAAAATATTGGAAAAAAAAGAAAAAATATATATATGTATTAAAATATATAGAGAACATAAAATTATAAATAGAATTCTCTTCCAAATTCACTTTATCAATATGTAATTTTTAATATCGTTTGGGAATTTTAATACATATTTTATTTTATTATTTTAATTACATTATTTATTTTAATACATATTTTTAAAAATTACATATATAATATTTTAACATATGATACAATGTTTTTATTTATGTATTCTGATTCTTTAATTTTTTTTTGTATTACGGACATTTAAAATTATAAACAAAACTCTATCCTAAATATTTCAATGCTAATTATAGCATTGAAACCTTTTAAAGTGGATTAAACGCATTCGAATAATAAACATGCGACTTTCTTTCGCTTTTCTCTTTAAAAATTTTGCGTGCCGAGGTAGATGCGCGATGACACCGGAGGTTTGCTCTATGGTTTAGCGCGTCATGTCGAAATAATTTCTCACGATCGTGCACGATCGCCGCACGGTGAGAAATCTTGCAGCGTTGTTTTTCGCTTTCAGTACATATCGTTGCATTCTCGTTCCCGTTCGCGCACACGTGATAGCGTCCCGCTTGATAGCGCCGGCAGGGCGTGGGACCGCGCCTGCTGTTTTTGTCGGATAATTAACAAAACTGCTTTCTTGCACCGTTCTGAGTTGCGATCAGGTGCACCGGTGTGCGAAGCGGAGCTGCGAGCTACCGGGGCGAAAGAGCGCATACCGCTCGGTTTGCGAGCCCTTAATCTTTAAATTCTCGCCAACTTATTTACGATTAGGCCAACCCCCGTCTCGTGAGGGTAGATCCACGCTTATATCGCGAGCTTGATCGTGTTTAATGTATCGTTCCAGCGTTAGAAAATATAGAGCCAGTTTAAAGATTACCGTTTATGCCTGGTTGTTTAACATTTTATCATTACAATATTTCTATCGAGATATTTTTGTAGCGCACGACTTTTATCGGTTTTTTTTTTAAATTGA
Source organism: Tetramorium alpestre (assembly GCA_021460005.1). Lineage (NCBI taxonomy): Eukaryota > Metazoa > Arthropoda > Insecta > Hymenoptera > Formicidae > Tetramorium > Tetramorium alpestre. Next base: position 235,958 of record JAJVSH010000109.1, read on the forward strand.
TTTAGATTATTTAGAACATCGAGAAGGAAGGGACAGCGTGTTTTATAAATTATATTAATTATTATACAAACGGCGGAGATTTGGTAAGAATATTAATTTTATTTGCTGAAAATAATGTTGTTGAATCTGTAAATTATTTCGCTATAATAAGAAACTGTCTTCCCGTTGCCACAGAGAAATGTATTATTATTTACCAAGGGCAGATTCCGTTTCGCTTTAGCAGCAAATTTGTGTTTCTGCAGACAAATTTGTTCACTGAGATTCTTCAGCGAAACAGACCGTAATATCAAATAATTAATTATGGCGGCTAGCTAAGATTAATTGCTTTCACATCGAATAGTAACTACCGCTGCCTTGTGTGCGTGCTCCCCGCCTGTAAACCCTACCTCTTTTATTACGTTGTGCTCCACGTGGAGCAGCGGCGTCGTGACAATCGGATCGGCCGTCTCGTTTGCGCGGCGTGCGGTAACTCCCGGCCGTAATACAGACATATTTACGCGTGTAAATGCATTTATGCGTGTAAAGCGCACGCGTGTGGGCGCGCGTACGTGTGAGGTATTTTGTACCGTGGCGCGTGGTGCGCGGTAATGCCCGTAAAACCCCGGTTTAATCAGCCGGCAGCCTAGGATACACACCACCGTGACCGAGCCCCGTAACCCGAGGAACGTTCCGCGCCACGCGGGCGGTATTATGCCGAGCATGGTATCGGCCCGTAAATGAGTTCCACGCCACGAGAAACTCGACGCGCCGCTCGGCACCGAATGCCGAGGCGACGAACGGGCGGCGAGCTTAAGAAATTCGTCGCGGCATCCGCGCCGTTTATCCGCGCCGGAATCTCGAGATTGTCGTTTCACGCGTCACATATTTCGATCGCGTGTCGCCTCGCGTGCCCGTGAGTGCGGACAGATTCCCCGGAAACGCGCGCGCGTCAGGGAGACTCGCACGGGAAAGGCGCACTGGGCATTCGCATCAAGATAGCGAGAGCTGAATTTCTCCCCGAGGGACCCTTCTGCGGTGCTCAAAATGAAAAAAGGAAGCTAAACAACGTCGCGCACACCGGGACTATTAGCATAGCACGGCGTATATATAAATTACGCGCTGTTGCGTTTTAAAAAAGCTCTCGTCGTATTTCGCATTGAAAAATTTTTTTGCAGGAGCAACTGTATCCCGTTTATAATAAATATTGTGACTTTTAATCTTATTTTTTACGTGTACTAAATGACGCGGTATTAGAGCCGTGCGAATCAAACTGAAAAAGCATCGAAGAATTACCGAGGAAAAAAGAACGTACACGAGTATAAAATTTTTAATTTTTAACGTTACGTGAGTTTCTCCGCTAATTTTTCCCGCGACATCTCGCGCTTTTCAGTTCGCCATAATCGCGATCCTTCTAATCGGAACGCGAANGTCACGCCGCCGCCGCGCCGTTTCGCGCGGGCTGATCATGCGATTATCGCACTCGACGCATCGTTTCTGTTTTTCGCGTAATTGGCCGCGGCTTTGACTAGACTGGGAAGGAAGATTTATGGAAGTCGCAGGCAGCACGTACGGCGGGCATGTCACGTGTGAGCACACATAAGCGACACGGAGTCCTATTGCAACGAGCTTAAGAAACTCTCGTAAATTCATCCAGCTCTGTGGATGAACTGCAGTAAGGCTTTTGACAATTTAGTTGAGGAAGATTTATGATGCCGGAGTACCGCGGCGCTACTTTGACGGCTTAAGCTTTTAAATATTTCATTTATTTCTCCGTCATTTTTCGAGCCGCGATACGGCTCGCTGTCTTGTTTTAATATACCTCGAGTTTCAATTACATCGTTTCGTTGTGTCACTTTGTTCCTCGTTTAAGCCGCCCTTACTCGCGCCTATGAAGAACGTAAAAATATTATGGTTGAGAATTTAAATTTGTCGAATTTTCCATGTTTCTTATGGTCTGAGTGAGTTTCGCGCTTTGCTCGCGACGTCCCACGTTCGAGCGTGTGTTTTTCAAATCGATGGGTAATTTTTCAATTTATTATTACTTCTATGGAAGTTGCGCTCGATGGGGAATAGCTACAGCTAGCGATCGTATACAACCCTAAGCCTCCGATACTGTCTCGTAAAAGTTGCAATGGAAGTTTAATCGAGTTCTACGCGGAGAAACGTCTGGTGCCAGGGTAGTAAAGATAAACCGGTCCTTATATCGTCGATCCTTGAGAAAGGACTAACGGGATTCTCGAAGAGAGAGAGAGAGAGAGAGAGAGAGAGAGAGAGAGAGAGAGAAGATCGCATATCCCAGCGGGTTCCCGAATCCCAAGTTCATCGAAGTTTAGATCACTAATCGGACTTGCAGTAGGGTTAGGGATGGAATCTAACCACTTGGATTATTTGGGAAAAATATCCCCCTCGACGCAGATAGGGGGAACTTGATAAAAAAAAGGGAAAATTCCGATCATCTGATCCATGAAATGTTACGAAAGTTTTTCTATCTGTCAGGAACGCCGGGAACTTTGCTTGTATTTTTGATGGATTATCTCTGTCGCTTATTTCTCGCGAGATTTTTAGGGAAATATGTACCTACCAATATAATATCTTTGACAACAATTAATTTTGTTATCTGACGTGGCGGATATAGTCAAATGGCATGTGATCAATCTCAATTATGTATTTCGTTAGGTTTTGGCTCGCGCGGATCGGAATTACGGTAAAAACTTTCTCCAAAGAATGAATAATTGCCTTATAAGCTTTTTCAACGTGTTCTAGCTGTTGCCCAAAGATTTTGTTATTGAATAATAAATCGGTGGTACATCAAGGGATTTTGCATCAAGAAAATGACAGCGAGTTATTTCTCGAGTTATAATCTGAATTTTTGGACTTTAATTAAATTTTACTCAAGTTTTTCGGTATAAATAAAGGTATCAGTAAAAGTAACTCAGGATGAATTACCTCTTACCGGGAAGAGGTATGCTCGGCAGAATTAGGGAAGCTCGTCTTTAAGGGGGAGGGTTACACCACGGTAACGCTGGCATCCGCGACAGAGGTAAGACGAAGCTCGGAGGTCATGGTGGCCGGTTAAGTCACCAAGAAGCCAGGCTTAGCCGACGCCCAAATCCAAGTTCGGCTCACCTGGATTAATTCCAACGTAGGGTCGACCCCAAATCGCTGTTACGCTGCCTTTGCCCCCTCCGGTTTCGACTAAAGCGACTTAGAGTCTCTCCCCGCTTTCAATTAATGAAACGTTCACGCGGCTCACCTTCCGTCGCTCCGTCGCCATGGATCATTTCTCGAACGAATTTCCGAACCTCATTGTGGAGAACCTCATTAGAGACAAGGCTAATATAAACTTTGGAGATCGCTACTGTAAATTGGTGTAGAGAGGCTTCCAGTTATTGACCACCAATATCATTGTAATATATTTCGTGATTCGCTATTTTAAAAAGAGTTTGATTGACATTTCTGATAATTTGATTCCCTTTTCTTACTTCGTGATTTTTAAACTACAATAAAATTTTGTAAAGACTCTGTGATATCACGGAGAGCGCATTCCACGTGCAATAATCAATCGTCCCAGGATAGTATGAACTTGAAGACTGAATGCGAGAGTACTGAAGCAAATCAGCCGATTAGTATTAATCGCTTAAGAAGCTCGTGCTAAGTCAACAGAGCTACTCGAACATCAGGAACCTTTGTTCCGGATCATCCATCATCAGCGTGCACTCTCATCAAAGCTAACGAAGGATGAAGAGACGGCCGGTAGGTCGATGATCGACGTAGGTTGAATCGTCTTTGATGAATTAGTCAGCATCGCTCTGGGAATTTCGAGGATGCGAGTTACTTATGAAAGTTTCAGGAAGTAGGCAACGTATTATCTACATCGGACGTGTTGAAAAGTTATCTTGGACATCGTCATTGCAATCGAGCGCGGGTACCAATGAAACAATCGTGTCATTCTGTACGTGAAAATATTTTATACAATTGTCACCTGGACTAAATCGTAGAATCAACGATCTCGATGTGTGTTCTCTTAATTGCACTCATAAGATCCGGGAAATTCTCAGAGAAATCTTTCTCGATCGATCCTTTCTTCATATCCACGTACAGATACACGCATATCGGCATGCTTGATGGTGCATGTCGAGGCGAAATCGGACAGCAATTACCATCGCAATTCCACCATGCGGAGTGGATTGGCTTCCGGTGTGGCTTGCATAGCTGAGATGAAAGGACGAGGTCCTGCGGCAAGGTATGGCCGCAGATCTTAAGCATCCTACCCGTAATAAACTGCTCAATGGCAGAAGGGGGGCGGGGGCAAAGAGAGACCTCGGGTCCTTCGATCGTCGACGACTGGGAAGATTTCGAAGTCGGCGAGTTCTAATCTCAATTGTTGTAGGAAGCGTCGCGTCGCGTGGCATCGACGTCGATGGTGCTCCTTTATCTGATGCGATCGTACCACCACGAGATCTCTGCTTGATGCCGCTGTAATTCGAATACCCGCGGGCTCGTTTCGAGCGAATTAGTCCGGCGGATACCTCGGTGCTACCAGATCAATCCTCCGGTAGCATCGCTGTAAGCCACACAGATCGCCTTTGTATCTCGCAATTGTTCGTTGTTTAATTGACGAGCTCTAAATCAGTACGAGGATAGCATTTTTTAAATAATTGTCTTCCGCAGATAAAGCGGGAGGATAATAAACCCTGCGAATTCCTTCTATTTAAAAGAAAAAAAAAAGAAAAGAGACGGGGTGCGTATTCCCGGGTTAAGGTAATTACGTATAAATCGGTTATAAATGCCATGACATTTATAATTCCGAGTACAAAGGACGATATTCATTATAGACGAAAACGTTATTAGTCTATGTGCGCGCATGATGAATCGCGCTTTTAATTTTCAAAGTAATTAAAAATTTCCACAGCGTTCGCTGTAAATTAGATATAGTTTTGTAATATGGAATATGCGATTCGTCTGTGAAATTTTCAGTTCAAAATTCGAGGGGGATTATGTGCGTTTTTTTAAGAAGATACCTAAATTATGAATTGTGATCCGGTGATTATTTCTGATATTTTATTCGAATACGAACTCATCTGTGTGATACTATTTTAAAAGGAGTTACGTACGCAAGAACCAGATTTCGGAGTTTATATTGCGCAACTTTTGTTATATAACTACGTTCAATTCCAAGGTCTGTACGAGAAACAGGAAAGAAATAAGTACGAGCCGCACGAGCGACTAGCAATCCCTCGAACAATCTTCTTTCCGTCAAGCGCAAACTGCTAGTTAAAATTCGCGCAGGTCTTCGAGCGATAGTTTTCGCAAACATCTCGGACGAGGATCTCGTCGTTGTGAGAGGCTGATATCGTATAACCGCAAAATCACGGAGAAATTTCATCATTACTCGTCGTTTCTTTTTATCATTCGTATTCGCGATCGATTAGCCTTTCATATACATAATACCCCTCTCATAAAACGGTTAAAAAAGTCGTAACTTTCAAACAATGGCAAAACCGCTGGAAAACGAACGTACGGGTACAAAAAAAATAGACTACGAGAAGGATTAAGGTCTCGTATCGATAACCGATAAAGTTTACTTTCAGCAGGACCAATTCCGAAACTTTTCGATTACGCCACGTAGATGCTTAAGTTGGAGTTTACAAGTCGCCTCGGGGAAGCAGCCGTTTTCATTTCTCGATATTCGTAATCGTTCGAAATCTGGAAACACTTTTCGAAACACGCGTCGCTGATCTGCCGTCCGACGATGAAAGGGACGGGCGTTATATTTAAAGCAGCCTACGAAGGAAACCGCTTTCAGCGAGAGAAAGCGCGGGTGCGCCAGGATGGATAGTAGCGCTAATTATTCTTTCCCGCTGGACCGTGAAAAAAAGGCGACCGCCATCGCCGTCGGGGACGAAATAACCGGGGCGAGGTTACGCGATAAAAAAGGAAATGGAAGGGAAAACGTAGCGGCGTGCATGTGGAAAGATGTGGCGTTTCGGTGACGTCTGACGAGGTCGCTCGTGAAAACGAGAAGCGCGAAATCGGACGGGAATATGAGAGCGAGGGAACGGAGGAAAGGGAGGAGGGAAGCGAGATCCTGGACGAAGGAGAGGTGCGGGGCAGAGCGGGACCGAGAAAAATGACGACGGGGTAAACAGAGCTAAGTGAAGTTAACGATCGGGCAAGAAGAGCGGCAAAAATGACCCCGGGAAAATTACCGCACGCGCAACGGCTTAATGTCCAAAAAGACGAGAGCAGAGGAAAGAGAGAGAGAGAGAGAGAGAGAGAGAGAATGAATGAAGAAGGGAGATATAAAGAGAAGAAGATAAAAAGAGAAAGAGGGAGAGAAAAAGGAAGTTAAAGAGAATGGTCG
>JAJVSH010000109.1:246477-269129 GCA_021460005.1 Tetramorium alpestre
GAGAGAAAGGGGTGGAAGAGGCGAGAGGGCGAGGGGCACATCGGTGCCGCTCACACTCGACGTATTCGTCAATGTCAATACGTCCTCGGCCGATCGCCATGTCAACGTCACTGTCGATCACGCACGGATGGGAGAGGAGAGGGAGGCCGGAAAAAAAAGGAGAATGAGGAAACGCGAAAAAATTCGCCTGGGGATTAATGCCGATTTAACGGCCGATGATTGGTCGCCTCCCATTGTACGGCGATGATTCGCGGGAATCGCGCCGCGCACTTTTTTCCCCCAAGAGATCCCGTAAAAACAGCGATTTTGCATTTCAATCGTCGCCGCGCGTTTTTGGCGATTTTCCGCGCGGGAAACTCGCGCGATTAAAAATGCACCTAATTTTACAACTCGACAAGGAATTTATTATGAAGCGCCCCACGGCTCGGGGATTCCACTTTTGTTGAATTCCGACGTTTTTCCATGATTTCGAGTATATCGAGCTGAAATGTCAAGTATGTTTCTTTAAAAGAGGCACGTCATACTTCAGTCATTTATTTATTTGCGTAACTCTCGTAGTTGTACCGCGTTGTTTTCTCAAACACGAGGAATTTTCACAATTTCGAACAAGTATGTCGACTTTATAATCCAATAATCTCTAATGTAATAATCATACACACACAACATTCCGTTGACAAATGGTAGTTTTAAAAATTCATCGATAGTACGAGTGCTTCTTCCATTGTCACCCTCTTCACCGTTCCTATTAATGCTCCNAAATAAATAAAATAAAATAAATAAAATTTCTAACGAGGTAAAAGAAGGATAAAACAATCATTGATTGCCAATTCGTATAGATTAACTTGATTTTTATCGCTGCTCTTGCAGTTGCTTGCAGACGTAAAGGAGATACATCAAAATGGCAAATTGTCGGTTAATAAACCGTTTGTCGTGTCGATATATCGCGCCCGATCAATTTTTCCCCAAGAAGATTGCAATATTTCGTCCCGTTAAAGCCCCTCTGAGCGTCGCTGCAGTTTATCGTGTATACTCACCGGCTGCTACCAGCTGAAAAAGACACGGCCTCGACTGGGTACCGACGAGATTGTCCGCCCAGCACGAGAGGGTACCGTAATCCAGCTCGGTGGACGGTGTGTATCTCAGCACGCTGACGCCGCTCGACTTCTCCATGGAGAACCTAGCAGGTGCTACCTCCAGGGTCTCGCCGCTGTTGTTGAATTTCCACCGGAAATTGTGCGCCGGCGGATCGGCCTCAACCCTACAGGCGATGTCGAGCGACTCGCCCCGCGATGCGCCGACCACTATAATTCGGTCCTCCTTGCACACCGGCGCGACTGGAAGCAGAATTATCGATTTGTATGTACCAGCGGGAGCAGCGGGAGACAATTTTCTTCTCCGCTGTATTGTGTATTTCGAGGCTTATAACGCGACCTTAAAATTCTACTTAATTATTCCTTTGGCGACCCTTTGATGATCGTCGCGCTGTACGGCGGATTTTACTATCGGCATTAGAATTTGTGAAATTTGTAGCAACCAGGATTTTCGCCGGGTATAGAGCAATTCAATAGACTAGGAGCATGAAATTTCGATTTTTATACGTGAATTAGTTTTGCAGAATTATTGATTTGTGTGTACTACCGAGAAGCGAGAGGATTTTTTTTTCTCCGTTACGTGTTTTGTAATTTTCAACACGACAGGGCGGCCCTTTCATGACCATCGTACCGTAGTACTGCGAATTTTACCGTCGGTACTAGAATTCGCGATATTTACAACAATCAGGATTTCCGCCAAGAGTGGAATTCAAAGAGCTGTGAGCATAAAATCTTGAATTTTCGCATTTATGAAAGGGGATACACGTATTCTAGTGATTTTTAGTTTGATGAAATGCGAAACGAGATTGAAGTTTTAAAATAATACTCGGCACATTTTATTTCGGAGAATTATTGATAATCATCACTTCATACTGTGCATTTTAACATCGATGCCAGAATTTAATAAATTTATTTGCAGAATTTTATAATCAGCATTTTCATGAAATGTCAAGGGATACGAATACAGAAACTTGAATTTTCGCAATTACGGCTCAAGAAATACGTGTTTGACAATTTAATTTGGTAAAATGAGACTGGCGTGTTAATTAAAGTTTTAAAATAATCGGCAGACGTCTGTGTAGAGAAAGATGTGAAGTAAATATCAGTGCTGTTTCTTCCCTCCCCCTTCATCAGAGTACTCGCAGATTTCATTTGCGGATTAGTGTTGTAAATTTCAAAATGACTGCCTTATGCTCTCCTCGCCTTCGGGCATGTCCCGTCGAGAGATTACTTGAACGACGAGCGACGCATATTAATTGCGCTTCTCGATAAACGTTATTAATGCTACTCTCTTTAGCTCGTCCTCTTTAGCTCGCTACCTTGGGGTACAGTTTTTATGAAGTGACGCTTTTTCCTTCGTCGTCGACCGTCTTATGCCAACGGTTCTCTACCTTGTTAAAACAACCAGAAATTATCATTGCCGCGAGAAAGATAAGTTTTTAGGATACGACGGCTTTTCACGAACAAGCATCTGGCATTCATTAAACGACAAGAGCGTTAATTGCCGATTGTAATCTTCGTGAACAACGAAAGTCCGCTATTCGTGAATAACAATGTTTAATTCAGGTACGCTCACAGTCAGGTAACTTGTTTAATACTTGTTTTAAAAAAAAAGAGTGACAGAGAAGAAAAATTCGTTATTACTAATTAATATACATTTAATGCATAAATTATTATAAAACTTTCTGGACCGCTATGAATCAATTAAATAAAAAAAGTGTTATTTTTTAATGAGCTAGATATTTGTAAGCTAATAATAATCTTTCTATATGCGTATTATAATTTTTGTTGGAATACTAAATCCACGTAGTTAAGTAAATTACTAATTATACAAATAGCATACAAAATTCATACAGATATATTATTATTATTAGTCTACTAATTGTAAGATCCAGCCCGATTGGGAAATGGCACTTCTCTAGTTAATTAAAATTATTATTCTCTAGGTTTAGGTATAATTTATATGATTATTTTGTCACTGTACTTTCCAAAAATATCACAAAGTTATAAAAATTTATTCCACGTATTCGCGTTTAATATTCGTTTAATATTTAATCGAACACTTTTTACCCTACAATGCTGTACAAATTATTCTTAAATGTCGCGCGAGAAATATCGACGGATCGGACGGGAAGGAAAGATTTTTCTGTCGATCTGGTAAAATCGTAGCAGACGAGATAAAGCGACGACGAGATCCAAGTACCTACCGCTTCGGCGTTATCTGTACACGGAAGGGCGGAAGGTCGTCCCGATCTGACGGTATGTCAATAATGACCTACATATCGCAGTTGCATCTGGGAAAACACACAAATGACAACGATATCGTAGAGCGCACGATTTTTCCGACACACCCCGGCGTTTTGTCACGCGTCGAGGTGAGGGCGGTTCGCCCGCCGCCCTCACCGACGGTGGAATCTCGTTTTATCAACGCGAGTTATGCAAAAAGGTCTACTCTCTCTTTCCCACCGTCTTCCCGACGCGACGATATATATTTGTCCCGATTTATCTACGTTTATCTGCGCCTCTCTTTGTCTCCATTCGTCTCGCGCCCTCCGCGCGAAGAGCGGAGGAGGTGGGACGAACACGCGGGAATACATACGTATCTCATCGTGTAACCGAACGAGATATTTCCGGGGCTGAACGGTGGAAATTGATATTACGCGAATAATCAGAAGCAAGATCAAAATGCTGATATAACGTTCAACAAATGTAGCATGGGAGAATATAAAACGAGAGTCGGATCCAGGCTGAAAAGCTTGTGATCTCGACTGGTTGAAAGTGCTCATTATTAAACTCGAATTGCTTTTATGCATGTCACTTTTATTACAGACTTTTCAGCTTTATTACGTTCATAATTACTGCACATTTCCTATCGTAATTCGATTCGCAAAAGACAAGCAATTGTTATTAATTTTCGATGATGGCCATAATACAGCATTCCATGAGAGTTAAAGCTTTTAATATTAAATTTAAGCGGGAGAGAATGCGCCGCGTTACAGGCTTATTGTTCTCCTCTCGTAACGCCGCATTTGTAGTATTTTCAATTGCCTCATATTTGAACTTTGATCAGGGGTTTTTATCCGAACAAGCAACACGAAACAAATGCCCCGTCAGAGAAATTTTACGATGGAAAGGCGAACGCGCGAGACATATGTGTGTGTAATTGTAAACACATTTGTATTTACGGTATTATACGGTTTTTGTGGATGATATCTACATAAAACTTACTCGAAATCATAATCTATGTACATCATTTTTAAATCTAATAAATATGATGTTGCGACGTATGGTAATCAAAACAGATGTGACAATTAATACATAATGGCTATGGATTATTTTATTTTATGGACCATTTTACACGCGTTAATTTCGAAAATGGAAAGTGTCATTTGTATATTTAGTCTGTATTTTGTTTTATAGAGATCTCTCCCTGTATTAATTAAAAATACGAGCTTTCTTGAAATTATGCAGAATAAACGTTAGACAAACTATCGACTTTTTCTGCATGATTAATTGAGTAATTTTAAATCAACAGAAGAAAAGTCAATAAATCGTATTAAAAGATGATGTTGACTATGCGATTTCAATTAGTTCCCATAAAATTTAATCAACATTTATACATTGAAAAATGGCAAAGCTATTTTATTGTAACTATTAATTAATATTATTCCATATTAAACTTTCATATATGTATAATATCCGATTACTGTGCAAATCGGTATAGTTTGCGTTTGAAATATTTACCATGTTCGCACATTAATGAATAATCTATCGTCGCGTGACTATTAATCTTAAAAAAAATTTATAAATAAATATAGAAAAAAAAAACAGATTTGCGAGGCAACTTGTTATGAATATGTTAGAGACACTAATTATAATATTTTCCCTTGCATATAAAAAAAGTATTACAGATAAAAAGATATGATGTCCTCCCAGATTTGTGAAAAAATATATACTAATATACATGAAATAATAGTATGGAAAATGTATAACAATAATATCCAGATTGCCATTTTTGTAAAATAGAAAATCTGACAAAAAAATTATTAGCGTTTCTTCCTTTTTCCCTTAGAAAAATTTTCCTTTTATATTACATGTGTATGTGCTTTCTCTGTAACAATCGATTCGAATGTGATATCGAATCGCAGTGTGAACTTGAAAGCTTTTATCCTATCTTCTTTAGGTACACTTGCGCGTCCCGGCTACCTTAAATTCCATTATATTACGATAGTGTCGATGGCGTAAACGAAACGTTATTTCCCCTTTTCTAACAACGGCGGAATATCCAAGGAAATAAACCACGAAACCGTCCCGATTTCGATTCGTGGATGCTCGCGAGATGCTGGCTTATCCGAGACTATTTCCCCTATCTTTACGAGGTCGTCACGACCACGCGGTTAAATATTGAGGACCTCCGCCTGTCTGCGGGATTAGAGCTCGTATGCGATCCCGCAAGCGGTGTCGAGGTTTTCGTACTAAATGCCTCTGCGTGTCAATTGCTCCCGGATAGTTTTACGAATTAGATTAAGCGCTCTCTGCGAATTAACGCGAGATTCTGTTACGTTATATTTTTACGAAAATCGGATTAAGAAAATTCAGTTGACTTTAATCCTCTACTTTAACATCTTTTATCGTTTTGAAATGATAAAACCTCAACTTGATATTTTAATTTTTAAACAGAGTACATTCTCGAGCCTCCTAAAGACTTCTTGAACTGGAATGGCATTTTACCGAAAAATGTCTAGAAACGGAATTCGGATTTTCTCCCAAATACCTCGCAAATTGTGCGTCGTACAAGAAAAGTGCACGAGGTCCTTTCATGCCTCTCTCGTTTGAGATCTCTTGCTCGGGAGGGCCGCTTTGGTAATTCGTGCTCTAGAGAATTTCCAAGAGCGAGAACCGCGCACGTGTTCTGCCCTATTCCGCAAGCTACCTACGGTACGAATTACTTCTTTCACGGAATTTAGAGGCGGTTTCCGTGTCGACAGACGGCCATATTCTGGGAATTGGATTTAAAAAATGTAGCCAGTGTTAAGCGCTCTTGAATATTGACGACAAATATGATTTCCGGGGAATACATGGTAAATTTATATATAAAATATAAAATAGAAATCGTTTGCTATCAATAAAGAATTTTATGGCATATGATTTAAACGCATTAACGCGTGATAAAAGACAGATGGTATGTTTTTTAAAGCTATTGTTCAGAATGTTTTTTAATCATGGACTCAACTTACATTTAACTCGAAAGTGTAGTGGTTCGCTGCGCGTCTCGTTGAGGGCGTTCGTTGCTGCGCAGACGTAGCGACCAGCACTGCTTCTTGTTACACTTTGCAAGACGAGGCTCTGATTCGACCAGATGATCCTCGCCGACGTATTATGCGCCAGGATTTGATTCTGTAAGAAAAAGCGGTTTCAATTAAAATGAATTCATTGCGCAATGAAAGCGAGACTTTTGCGATACTGATGCGTGTTTATACATATATTTATCAAGCAGCTGACAGAGAGAGAGAGAGAGAGAGAGAGAGAGAGAGAGAGAAAGACAGATAGAAAGAGAAGGAGAAAAGAGCAATCCTCTTCTACGAGAGGACCTGTTCTACCGCGAGATCGAGCGAGCGATTTCATTTCTCGTTATTTTCTAATTTCGCGATAAATTAGAGATAAGCGCGATGTCTTCCTGTTACGACCTGTTCGTTATTGTATCATTTTTTTTCCTCCACTCCCGGAGGAATGCTACTGTCGTCCGAACGAGCGCTTTTATGACCGCGAAAGACAAAAGGGAAGTATCTTGCAAGATTACGAGGAAGCATATACCTTAAGTACGCATTACTACACGCGCAATATAATATTGTTGCAATTCGAATGAGTTAACAAGTCGTGTTCGCAAAACGTCACTAGGAGTTTTCACAAAATACATCATTACTGTCGTATAGTATCAATTTGTATCAACATATAAATGTATACGTTATGCTATAATTTATTGTAATCAATTGTTATATATATTTAGACGATCGCGTCTTTTTATCGAGTCAACTTCAAAGTCACAGCAATCGTTAGTTTTGTCAGAAGTAGTAGTATTAAAAAGATAATAAAATCTCTTACTTCATTCCAATTAAATTTTAGTTTAACTCAGTTAATTAAATATTAAAAATGTGCATATATTGCAACAGACAACGCGACTATCCCTCTCGATATTTTTGCGAAAAATTGTTTTTCAGTTTGTCAAAGGACGTCCGTCGTTAAAATTATACTGTCATTGCTGGTCGCAGAGACGTCGTGCATGTTAACGATACAACAGAGTAATATATTCTGCGTTATCTGGCAGGAGAAGCGCGTGACAAATGCGATTTTACCAGTTTTACCAGTCGCGAGAGGAGCTGCGCACGGTTACATGTCGCCGTAACGAATTTGCCGCTTTAATTAGCTCCAAAAGGGTGAGCCCCATTATGTCTTACTTTGTCCCTGTTTTCGCAACAAAATGAGAAGCGGGACGAATGTAGTGCTAATATCGCACTCCGTTGAAACTTGCAGCGAGAACGAACTCGGAGCGGAGTGCGGAATAGCCGCACGTCAGAGCCAACAAGTAGTCCGAGTCGGTGCATACGCCGCCGTTGCCAAATGCAGGCCGAACCGCTTAATCAGGCGAGAGAGTTCCACGGCCTTCGAAAGTTCTACGACCGCCGTCTACTACCTAATTTACAGGCTAGTTGCTGGCGAAACGCCGCAGCTCGTGACGTAATTACAAAGTCGATTATTAAAAACTAATACCGAACTTGTTATTGCGAGCCATTTTCTCGGAATACGACAGTGAGCACATATCATTCTATCGCTCTCTCGCGCATTTCCGTAGAAACTTACCTTCCATAGTAGGAATTGAGCGATATCTTTTTTACTTTACTTCGCTGTTATCTGATCTTTTTATCTTGTTGCCGGACGCGCGGCAAAAGTTCGAAACGCGGAACGGGATGGGAGATTATGAGAGGAATATCTCAGGGAGAGTCTTGCGTATGCCCGTCACAGTGCACTGCCCGTAAAAGTGGTCCTGCCTATTTAATCAGACGAGAAACGACAGTCGGGCGTCTTGTCTCGACGGGCAAACATTTTCTCGTCCAGTAAAAGTCCCTTAAGTTTTTCACCCTCGTCCCCCTCGCGCTTCCCTCTTTTCTGCCTTCCATCATCTCCTCTCACCGCCATTTCGTTCTTATACCTCTTACCTCACTACCGTTTCCTCCATTACACCGGCGGACCCTCTTCTCTCTCGTTCCGCCAGAATCCGCTCGCCGAAGATAATTCGAAATCGATTTGAAACGAGGCCATTTGAATCTTGGAGAAGTTGGCGGAGGAGTTGGGGGTGCGGAGATCGGGGGACGCGAGGGGCGCGAGGGGAAGGGGAAGGTTCAGAGATTCCTTCTTCCACTCACTTCTGTCTTCCGCCCCCTTCGGGATGCGTTTCTTTCTCCTGAATGCTCGAAGGGGTGGATTTATTCAATTGTTTTATAATCTCGGCAGCTCGACACGGCGCGTCGCGACGTTGTTCCTCGTTGGAAACCCTCTCTCTCCCTTTTTTTTCCTTGTTCATCGTATTTTTCGCTTGCGCGATTTCACGACAACAGTGCGGAGATATTTACTTACTTGTGCATGATATATATTGATAAACTTATCTTACTGCGTGATTAAAATATGAGGGCTGCTCAAAAAGTAATGCGCTGTCGGTCGCTGAACTTAGAAAATTAAAAAAAGTGCGGTCGATTATGCAGCTCCTACTCTCTACCTCCTGAAGTTTTACTACACTGAGAGAAATGTTTTCGTATTATGAATCAAAGTTTTGTTGATATATGCTCAAGAAATTTATTTAGTTGCTGTAAACAAATATGTTATTTGCTTATATCTTATTAAATCGTTTTGGTTTAGAGAACAAAACAGAATTGTTTAGAGAACAAAACTGTTTTGTTCTCTAAACCAAAACGACTTAACAAGATATAAGCAAATAACATATTTGTTTACAGCAACTAAATTAATTTCTTGAGCATATATCAACAAAACTTTTGGTTTATAATACAAAACATTTCTCTCAGTGTAGATCCCCAGCGATTAACGGTGTTCCTTCATCGATTTCACAACTTCCACACACAGCACACAAAAACGTTTATGAATGTTCACCACAATTTTCTTCTCCGGAATCAAGAATAGAATTACAGCTTGTTGTTTGTAACGCGAGTCGTAAACAAACATCATTTTCACAGTTCAATGTGCTTTCTGTCGACATGCTGTGCAATTCCGCACACAAACACAACTTCCAGTTGATAGCATATAAAATTTCACTTTTCTATCTTTATTATTGACTGAGAAAAAAATGTAGGGCATTACTTTCTGAGCAACTCTCGTAAATGAGTGATAGAATGCCAATAAGAGATCAACACGCAATTGGGGAGCTTATTTTCGAAATGTATTACATCGATATTGATAAATTTTATCAGAGATGATTCCCTTTCTATTAAAAAAATATTTTTCAAGATGAGTCAGAAAAACAAAATTTTTAATATTTCAAGCTCGCAATTCATACGCTCCATAAAACGCCAAATAAAATATCAGAGATGACATATTAGGCATTTTAGAGCACTTAGTCACTCGTATCACGATCACGTGAATTAAATGCACAGATTGATATACATGGAGTTTTTTTTTTTATTAAATTCACACAATCTTGATGTATGAAATATATATTTTTTTCAATAAACGTAATAAAAATGTAATAAAAAGCAATAAAGGGGAGAAAAAAAAAACGAAAAAAGATGAATGCGATGTTTGCGGCCATTAGCGACGTAACTCAATTAAACTGCATTGTAATCTATGTAATCAGCCATCCATGTGGTCGAGTCTAGGCTAGGAGGTTTAGCCCGCTTAGCATAGGTTAAGCCCCGGTTAAATCCAGAGGTTTATCTTCGATTTACTTGCGGTAAGAGACGAAGCTCGGAAAGGACTCGTTAAACGTTATATCTTGTTAAGCCCGCCAGAGAAATTTTTAACGGAACGCTTTTACATCTTTCCTCTGTGTTTCCGTTGAAATTCTACATTCAATAATTTTACAAAATAATCCTGATCACATTACCGCAACATCGCAATTCCTCTTGCGCGTAAATCCTCCTCTTTATTCAAGAATTCCTTCAAATTCAATACATTATACATAAAATATTTACTTTTTAAATAATAATTTAACTTCTTGATAAAATCGAGAAGATAAATTAGATATTCTTGTCTAACAATTTATATAATTAAATACGACTAAGAAAAAGACAAAGACAGAAATAAAATTCTGTATTATCAATTATATTTAGATTTTGTTTACGTCTTTATGCATATTATAGTTTTTCTTTTTTTAAAAGTAAAACTGTTCAAAGCTTTATTTCACGTTGCCCGCGTCAGACGGGAACTATCGTAGCTTATCGGTCAAAACCACCATCAAAGAGACACTCCACGATGGAGATTCGCTACACGAAGATCGATATCGCGGCAGCTTACACGTATGGTCCCGTTGCGTACTCCAGCCTCGGCAGAGATAGCGAAGTTTAAAGTTCCCTTTCGCGACTCGAATCCCCCGGTCTCCACCTTTCCGTTCCCACGAGTCGGAATCCCGTTCTTTCGTCGTTGCCGTCCGCGTTTCTCCTCGTCGTCTCGACGAGGCGGAATGGAGAGTACGATATCGTCCTGTGTAGTCAGCTCCTGACTTTCGTTTATCTTTTCTTGCGACCGAGCCATTCCACGAAGAGCTACCATCCGTCCTGCGTCTCATCCTACTTTTCCAATCTACTCCTCCACCTGGTGTACTTGTATTTGTCCGCGTAAGTAGATTCGCGCCAGTAATTTCGATCTAATTCAAGCTCGCAACCATTCATTCGTATATTTATGTTCAATAATATAGCAATAATACAATCAAAGATAATAGGAAGTGAACAAGCTGAAAATATGATCATTAAAAAGTTCCGAGGTTTCGGTAAATATTTAAAAATTTAAAGGTTAAATTCCTAAAATAAAACGAACGACGAGATCCGCGAATTATTCCTGATCAAAAAACCAATGCAAGATTGAAAAATACCCCAGATTTTACAGATTCATGTATTAAAATGTAATGAACGTGATATATAGCGTGATGAGATTTTTCGAGGAAAAATCGTATACTTTATTCAATCACGGCACATTTTGGCCTAGCGTTATTAATTTAATTTGATTATGGCGCTGCGGGGCGAACGCAACAAGGCCTTTTGATCAGTCAGTCCCAAAACTAGAAGCGGAGAGAGCACTATACGCTCCCGATAATTAGATTTCATAGGGTTTGCTCCGTAAATGAGGATCAACTAACTTCCCCATTGTGTCCATTCTCCGAGCGCAGACAGCTGACACCCTTCTACCTATCGACAAGCCTAATTGCATCGGCCTAAGGGAATTGCTGTCGCTAATGGCTAATGTTATCTACCTCTGTGTCTTCGATACCTTCCTTTCGACGGTCTCTTAAGAGATATTATAGAGATACTAATGGGTTAAACGGGATCAGTTGGTAAATGCGCGTCGTTCGAAATTATTTTAGTTTCCCCCCAATAGTCGTACGGTTGAAACGGTGATCGTGTGCTCCTTTTCCGATTTTTAGGACGCTCTCGCGCCAATCGATAGTAAGACATTCCATACGCGACATTCGATTTCTAGGAATGCGAAATGTCCCTCGTTGGTCCACGAAATCTTGGGACCATCGTACCGCCGGACGGCCCGTCCAATTTCGTTTTGGCATCACCTTTCGGATCCTGAGAATCTATCGAATTTTCTCGTGCCCTTCAAACGAGGATCGCCCTCTCGTATAGGAATGCCCGGCCGGTTCTGGACACAGAAACCATCACAGGAGAATCCTGTGCGGTCGCGTGATCCTCTCCGTGTTCCGCTCTCTCACACCTTCTCTTTCTCTCTATCTCTCTCTCTCTCTTTTTCTTTTTCTCTCTCTCGTATGGTCAGACGCAAAAGGAGCAAGTTTGAGAAAAAAGAAAGGGCTTTCGCAGGATGGAAGGAGGGATCGTTCATTCCGGTCAGACGGCACACTGATTCTTTGAAAAATTGCCAACAAGCCGCGGCCATACTTCCTTCCACTCTCCGTTCCTTCCTTCCTTCCTTCCTTCCTTCCTTCCTTCCGTCCTTCCTTTCTGCTCCTTTTACCTCGTCTCCTGGCAGACCGCTATCCCTCAAAGGAATCTTTTTATTCCGTTTATTCTTGCGAAGCGCCGGCCGCCACTGTCTTGGTCCTTCTTCATCCGCTCACAGGACGCGGCCGTTCCTTCAATCATCGTTCGCGATCCGGCCGAGACGGTAACTCGCGAATCTCCGATTCACCGCGACGTGCAATCACGAGTGCAACGTGTCGCGCATATGCGCATAAGATTCATCGATTCACAGTCGGGTGGCCAATACTAGTTTGTCGGTTATTTGTATTTTGGTTTTAGCAATAGAGCAATCCCAATTGCATGCGGGGTCATACAGAGATGTGCTGTTATCGAATATTCGCAGTGCGTTGCTGTGTTGTCGATTTTATTACGGTAGAAACGAGTGGCGCAGAGTCGATCAATTACAACGTTGCGTGCATGGATCGTACTATTTCTGACTGAGTTTTGCAAAATATTTTTCGCGCAGTATGCGCGGGTTATGATCTTTTATCCAAGCGCAATTCTCTATCGAAAAATGCTAAATATAAAATTAAGAATCATTACCGCGAACAGAAAATGCTTCCATCAAGCTCCGTGCAGTTTCTTTTTTTTCCATGAAATTTTTAATAAATTACAGATTATGCATTTGCATTAAATAATATTAAAATAAAGGAAGAAAATAGAATATATAATTAATAAAACTTTTAGATGTGTTTTCTAAGCTACATTAAATTTTGATTATGTACGTCCACAAAGAATGTTTGCCTCAAAATCAAAGAAAGATGCTCTATAGATTATCTTGAGACTCTCTTTTTACTTTGTTAATTAAATTCCCTTTAATTTACGTTTTTTTTCTTTTCAATGTTTCACAGTTAATTATGAAATATAAATAAAATTAAAATAACGCAGTTTCGTATTTTAACAAAGAGAATAAATATTGTATGTATTATATAATAATTTTTTTAGAAGCATTAAAAGCAACAGTTTCAAAATTCGGATTAATAAAAGATTAATAATAGATTCGTTAAAACATTTATCAAATTTTATTCTATACGATAAACTATGCTCACTATATCAAAATCTCATATTTTTTTTAAATTCTACCTTTTTATATTTTAACAGTCATCTATTTTTCACGCAAAATATCTAAAATTAAATGAATCTTGGCATGTTTGCGCAGCAAACACATCACAGGATGATACAAAAATATCTGAACATCTTATTTTTCAAATATTATTGGAACTATTAGTATTTCAAAACAATCTGCATCAATGATACTTCATATCCTAGAAACGTACGCCAGAAACGTATCCATACGTTTTATCTGTGTAAGACTTGAGCGCAAATGTTTTTGGCGTACTCGGAGAAAGTTTGGCGATTGCAATAGACGTTTGTATTGAGCCATTAGAATCAGCCGGGATCAATAGCGTCCAGGATTTTGGTCGGTGTATTCGGCGGAATATCGGAGATACGGCGTGGAACTAGTTCCGAACAGCTGTTCGAAAGTTGCCGACTATCGGGCTCTTTTTAGGAGTGCCAGGCAAAGACTGTAGGTGACTACGCGATCGGCTATCGCTCCTGATTCCCCGCCGCCTCGTCTTATCTCTTAACGAAAAATCGCGAGATCGAAATCGCACTCCCGACGAAACGAATCCGTATTCCCCACTCTTCCCCCGAGGTCCCGGGGAGTCGCCCTTAGCGGGAACCCCGACACGCCTTGATCGCGATGGTAGTGAAATTGATTGATGTACGGCCCGCCGAATTCTCGATATCCACATTCTCGAGTATCTACACACACATAGACGTGTAGACACACACACACACACACAGGTAATGCCCCCTCACGCTTTTCGACTCCGCGCTCTCGCGCCCTGTGCCGCATTAAGATCCGAACTTGTCAGGCCGAATCTCGCGTGAGAGGGAAATGCACTCGGTAGATTCGCAGCGAGGAAGCCGTTATCCTTCCGCGCGCGCTCGTGCAATCCAATCGATGTATGTACAAAAGCCACGACGCCGATACGGGCGCATCAAACAGCGGCGAGGCGACGTGGAATTTCAAGTTTGATCGATATTACCCGTCTTCGCCGCTGGCGAAATCCATACGCTAGAAACTTGAGAAAGTAGAAACGTTTCGTCTTTTTTTCCAAAATCGTTCTGATGAACTTAAAATACGCATTGGCGTTTCTATACTGACGAAGGCTTCTTGGAAGAAGCAGCGCTGTTTCAACTCTTGCACTTTCTGTACAGAATGGATTCAAACTGTCTCTCTTAATGGGGAGCGAAGGCGCCGCTAGATACGAGGGCGAGACTTGCCGGAGCTCGAGATAAATTCTCGATCTTTGTGCGTGTCCACGAGGACAACGGTATTAATGGGACCCTTCCGGCAGTACGCTCGGTCAATCCACTTTACGAGAAAAGATGAAGAGTTGAGAGAATCCTTTCAGGTCTCTCTCCTCGTCTAAACCGGCCGGCCGATTGGCTCGTCGATGCTGCAGGTAGGTACAGAACTTCTCTATTGTCCCCGTGAATGATAGAACCGACTTAATCACTGCACTCCATTATGTCGGCTACCCCACATTTCTTTCTTCGCCTTCTCGATTTCTTCCTTCTTTTCGTCTTATTCTCTCCCTGGCCCCTGTTATTTCCGTTTCTTTTTCACTTTCCGATTCCATTCAACCCCTCTCGCTCATGCGTCGTTTCCTCCTTCCCGCTCCTCTCCCGCGCCTCTTTCGCTCGCCCTTCGACCGTTCATGATTCTTTCTTCCTCTTTACGATTGCCACTCAAAAGGTTACTGCTGCCCGAAACGCTTTTCTAAGACCCTGGCGGTGCCGGATCCCAGTCCGATTGCTAGCTCGGGATTGATTGGCAGATAGAACGTGCTAACGGCCCTTATAATTCCTAGGCAAACTTTTCCGGACGAGTAAAAGGGATCGGCCACGCCGAATGAATGAAACATTTCTAATATACCGAGCGCGAACGTGAAAATTCAGCTCCAACGAGATCTAAAGGCACAATCACGTCCAAGAGTAGAGCAGTAACCGACATGGAAACAGCGTAACGTAGAAATCAATTATTTCTCCCGTTATAATACTTGATGTGCTTCTCAATATATCATATTAATTATGAAGAAAATGATGAATCTTGAGCTTTGGGAAAATAAATAGATGTCAGCTTGAAAAATAATCGTTTGGAAAAAAAGAAGAGAGCGTATTAAGCCAAGAGATCGTCTTCAGTGCGCCACTCTACTTAAACCTCTACTTTTCTTCTGGAAGAAAAGCGCTCATCGTATCCAACTTCCGTTATGTCCGAGAGTTCAATAATCACCGAGAAGTCTGAGTACGTACGTACTTGTATGTGTGATCGCGGATAGTTTTAAGAACCAGTTTTACGATAATGGCGCGAATCGGGTGCGGTTGGATAATCCATCCATCGTTTGAAGGCACGTACAAAGACTAGGAGGAGCTTAGCTAGAAGGTGAGAAGCGGATCGCGCGACTAGAGGACGATCCGCAAGCAAGAGGAAGAAGTCGCGGGCGGAGAACGCGGCAGGGGGTGA
The DNA here is from genome assembly GCA_021460005.1 of Tetramorium alpestre. NCBI lineage: Eukaryota > Metazoa > Arthropoda > Insecta > Hymenoptera > Formicidae > Tetramorium > Tetramorium alpestre. The sequence goes on from JAJVSH010000109.1 coordinate 262,305, forward strand.
GAAGGAGAATGACGGAGGGAGGAGGGGAAGCAGAGAAGGAGGTGACATAGTCGGTGTGATAGTCGGGCGCTCTCCCTCCGGAATGAAGTCGGATCATATTTTTAAGATGCAATTTCGAGGGAAATCTCTTACGCGGTAGCAGCTGCTCGCCGCCCACCGTTAGCCCGTTTCCTGCAGCCCTTCGCGACGTATATCCGGCGAAAGATCGCCGTGCGACGAAACGAAAAGAGGACGGGAGGAGAGGAAGGGGAGCGGCGGAGGATGAGCCGGGTTAAAGTGAACGACGGAACACGGGAGGGATATGAGGCCCCGGGCTGATCCCGGAAAAGACCGGAGGAAAGCTAATGCACCGCGCCGCGCGCTCCTGCGGGATTCCTGGCTAGCGTAGCCGATGGTAATATAATTATGGTGTATATACGTATGCACCGCAATCTTCCGCCAGGTGTTATGGCCGTTGGATTAATGCATTAAGATCCGAGGGGATTGAACGTGGGGCGGGCGCGCCCGCTTTGAAAGCTCGAGAACGCAGGCGGATCTTCCATTTAAGCTTGTAAACAAAATTATGAACTTATGAGTTTTAAGAAACTTTCATTAAACACTCAGTCGAATGCTTTAAGATAAGCAAGAAGGAGGAAGATTGTGAGATATTGCGCTAGTTCAAAGGACGGCGTATACATTTCAAAAATATATTGACTGTGAAATATAAGATTAATTATTAGTTATAAAGTTTATAGAATTATTTGAGCGATTGAAAGATACCTGTCTCAAGCTGTCTTCTCACTGTATTATATTTCACATGACAGAGCTGCCCGACTTATCGGATAAGCTCAATAAAAGTAATGCGCGATCGTTTATAATCGTGTCACTTGAACTACATCTGCAAATTGGATTTTATCAAACTTCTACTTTTGTCGTCAACATAACAAAGTAATGCAGGTTGAATAAAGTTTGTGTTTAAACGATAGAAAAGTTTGCTTCTATTGAGAGAGAGAGAGAGCGTTAGAGAAGTAGTTATCGAGGAACTCCAATGTTGGAAATTAACGCGTGGCCGTTCATAATTTCGTAATTTCATAATTTCAACTGCATTCGCAGATCGAGCTTTATGTAACCGAGTTACATATACATTTCGCGATTCGACATCGTCGACAGACTTGCGGGGATCATCGAAGAACAACAAAAATTAATGCCACTCGTGATCGTGTGCCGCGTGCACCGGGCGATTCTAGGGCCGCAGCCGGTGATCAGGACGATTAGAATTCAGGAGGTTGTGCTTCCGTGGCTGCCACCGATACACAGGCCAAAGTTTGTCGCTGATAGTCCCGAGTACGCCTTGGGAGCGTTCCTTTAACTTCCGTCTCCGCTGCAATTGCCGCGCCGGTAGGTGTATACACAATGCGCAACGGCGCGGCAGCGGTAGCGGCGGCTGCGTTTCGAAATTCAAGTAGCGCTGCCTAGAATAAGCAGACAGGCGGTCTCCCGAGGCAACTATCTCTCGTATGAGCTGTATGGGACCGACTAACGTTGGCTACGCTCTGATACCGTTTTATGCTCGTTGCGCATCTTTTATTTCCCGAGATGCGACGACATCGCGAATGCGAGATAAATCATGCACGGTATTCAATCTGCCCCGATACACAGCTCCTCGGCGCAGTTTTGGAAGTGACATTATTTAAAATTGTATAACTCCGATCGCAAAACATGTACGTTTATAAGTTTACAAGTTGGAAAAATTAGTAACTAACATCGTATCGAGTCCGTCGGAAATTTCAAGTAAATTATTGATGCCGCAACAAGAATGTAAAATCGAGCAATTAACCTGTTATTTGTAATACTATTTATATTGCATTTATTTGCCACGGATTTGAAAATACAGTTGATAAAATGAATAAATCATGATAGAGAACTATTTTCGTAACGAAAATAGTTACGCATTGACGTGACATCCTATCGGAAGCTTCTCTTCACGCGTCAATATCGTTACGTGCTAGCTCATATATTATGCAAATATAGGATTTAAAGTTCTACTCAGTGTTCGATGTACGAAGCGACACGAGGGTGTCATGCATATCGACGAAACCGCCATAAAAGTCTTCTTATACGCAGATACTGCGTAAAATTTACGTGCTGTCGTATTTTTCGGAAACCACCGCGATATCATAAAAAAAGCAGTATACGAGGATATATTTAAGAATTCTTACGTCGTGTATCCAGACGAGCTTGGACCAAGGAGGATTGGCTCTAATGTGGCACTCGAAGTACACGTCATCCCCTTCTTTAATGTCCTCTGGGCTTAAGGTCGATCCGAGGTTTAACGATACTATCGGCGGATCTGCAAGAGCAAAATATTAAAACCTTCCTATGCTGTATACATTGACAAAGAATACTTCAGGATTGTACTACATGTTTGCTACATCAGCAACCCTCCCCCCAAAAAATAATAATTTTGATTTACGTGGAATCCTTTAAATCTTGGAGGATTTTACTTTTATTCTGACCTCAAGAGAGTTCCTCTGAAATCAAGAGAAAAATACTAAACAAGAAAAAAGTATTTTTCACTTTACTGAAAGAGGAATATGTTTGCTGTAAAACAGCTTAGAATGTGAGATTATATGAGAAAAATCACTTTGAACGTAAAATACTTTCTTCTGGGTGAGTCTTCGCTTTCTCTAATTATTTTGATACAACATTTGGATATTAAAAATGGCATTGACATTAGCACAGAGAGAAGATAAAAATAGATTCTAATGCGATGATACGTTTCGCTCATTCGGATACTTTGTCGCAAAGTGTGTATAGTATTGTAAATATAAGAGCGATAAAAGTATCGTAAATCGCTGTTTTCATTACCGGACCCGCGCACACACGTATCTCGATTTCTGCCAGCGAAGCTAACATCCGCGAGGCATAATCTTCAACCTCTCCCTCCATTAGCTCCGATACTTTTCCCGCCCGCGAGAGACTCAATAATATCTCGCGCCGTTTCTACAGTAACTCGTTTCCCTCGCGACTCTACCGAGAGATTGACTACCAGCAATCAAGTCTTTATTTGCTCATCGTATCTGGCATTATGCACATTAGTTTAACCATACGAAGCGAGGTCTTCCGATCCTTTTCCGTAGTTTACTTCCGCGGTGTGTTTTCTCGAAATCTTATCGTTCATCGTGATGAATTTCCCCAAGTCTCAACTCGTTTTCTTCTCGAGTACCACGTACTTTCGCGAGATAGTATTAATTAGCCTGATCATATCGATTTCTACCGTCAGCCCCACCGAATCCTCCCGCTACTGATTTACCGTTTCGTTAGCTTGTTCTCTTTCATAAGTTATGGCAAGATTCGTTAATAGAAACTAGAAAGAGGTTGAAAGGAATTACTGAAAGTTCAATCTTCTCTCGCTGTTATCTGTCGGAAGCGACAGTGACGGCGAGGACGAGGGATCGACCGCGCCAAGCCGGACCGTCTCTCTCCGAGATGATGTAATTCCAAGTCCGGACTCCGTAGGAACGGTCACCGTAATCGAATACGTGACATGACACCATTTCCCGTATTCTGCAGTTTTTTCCCGTTACGCGAATACTCGTCCGTGCTCCTTATGTATTTCCTGACCGCTCGCTGCCCGGTCGCTATATTTCTGCTCAACGTGCAGGTGCAACGGACGCAACCGGACAGATGAGAACGAACGATAAACCGTATGGAATCGAAAAATTTATCGCCGCCGAAGTAACGCGCGCGCGCCTCCGCAAAATTGAAAAAAATATCTAAGGCGGCACGCGAGTTCTTCCGCTCGCGTCGCACTTTTCTCCTCTTATTTATACGTATTATACAATTAAAATGAACATACGGTGATTTACAGTGATAACCTCGTAATCTCGTAAAAATGTGATCTCTATTCTATCAAGGATTATCTCTGCGTCGACATTCGTGGATATAAATTTATGTGGCGATGCACTAACCGTTCCTTTAAAGAGCGTTCAATTTATTGCTCCGGCACTGCTAACCCACTTTTTAAAGAACTCGGAAAAAGTGAGTTTAAAAACTGAGAAGACGGAATTTAAATTATGAATTTTAGGTTCAAATAATAAAACTTGCTCGATAATCGAATATTGATTGATTTTCTCAACTATTTAAAAAAATTAATTAATTAAATTACCGTTGCATGGTATTTTCTTTTATCATTTTTGCGATATATCGACCCATAGTTTAGAACGCTATTACTTAACTGACGGCAATATTAGGTGCTGCGAGAGATTTCATTGGCGATAGATTAGACACGGATGACGTTTGCGCAGCAAAACTTTCGAGATTACGAGTCGCCGACGAGCAACGTCTTAAACCGTTTTATCGCGAGCATCAGTAGGGTGGTTTGTCAGCAGCGACTTAAAGGAACCCCCCCGAGATTCTGTGCTCGTGTAAAATCTGCTTTTACGTCCATATGGCAGCGCGGCAATAAGCGTCATTATATATATTATTTTTTTTACGCAGCTTTTACCAGTGGTACGAAATTTAAAATCATTGTTCAAGCGTTATATCGCGCAAGAGACAGAAACTTTACACGGCGCGCGATCTTTTTTCGAGGAAATGGTGCCGCGCGAGGTAGAATTTGCCAGCTGCAGTCTAACGCGATCATTTTCCGGCGTCGTCGAATATAAAACCACAACGTGGACATTCACGTTGAAGATTTCCAGAACGATAACTCCGACTGCGACTCATTTAGAGAACGAGCGCTGCTGGATGGAACGAGATATTCGGTCTACCCTTCTGCCCCCCTCCCCCCCCCAGCTATGTTGTCGCCCATCGTTTTAATATGCACTGAGAAGCGTGCCGTAACTCTCGACAAGTCGAACATAAAGTTTACGAGGCCGGATGAGCGTAGTTACGTGATAAATTTCACGGGCGCCCGGCAAACTGGACGCACGTTACACGCGCGATGTGTATACGTATAATATTCCTACATCGCGCCTATAACCATTTGCAATAAACGAGATAGAGGAAAAGAAAAAGGAAAGAGGAAAGCAGAGGAGCAGCGCAAAAACAAGACGAGACCGTTCGATACTGGGAAAAAACCGTTGCGCCTTTGAATGTAATTATCGCTCGGGATGAAAGACGCGTTTAATACTTTTAAGGTTTAAAGAATCGCTCTAAGAAGAAAGTAAAGATATCGAGATCTCACGGTTTCTATAAAATTGCTTGTTGTGTATAAAAAGAACAGAGATTGCATTGAATAATGGAAAGGAAGGATCTAATGGAAGCGGAAAAGCTTCTTGGTTGTCAGTAACGAAAGTACGGAGACATAAAACATAACAGAAATTATGACTAGATTCATATTAAATAATTTGAAAAGCAGAATTAAGAGACTCCGGTGAAGTTTGCCGAATTTCTGACAGCAATTTACAAGAAATCTCGCAAAGATCTTTTTATTGGCGGCTGTAAAAAGAGGGAGTGGCGAAAATGGGACGCGAAAAGTAAATGATACGTGAATTCGGGGGACAGAGAAGAGGTGCGTTTGGCGTGCGGAATGAAGAGGCTCGTAAAATCGGCCGATTCGGGACTCGAATGAAGATGAGATCGAGGATGTCAAGATAGTCGGGCAATTTCTTCATTTTCCCTTCTTTTTTATGACACACGCGTGCGATATACGACAATGAAACGAGTCGAAAGAGAACGAGGGGGGAGGGGAAGGGGGATGGAAAGAGAAGGGGAGAAAGAGAGATCGACAAGCGCTGTAAAGCACCATTTGTCATGGTGTCGTATTCGATTTACCGCGATCAGTTTCGCGATCTGTCGGTCGTGAGCGAGTTTACGGTTCCGCGAGAAATTGGAACGTTAAGGAAAAATGTAATGTGTACTCACATACGACGTCGATCTTCCAGGACTTCTCGACGAAGAGTCCGGTCACGTTTGGATTCTCTGCTCGGCAGGTGATAGATTTCCCATGATCCTCCACACCCGGCTCGAACTCCACCGTGCTGACGGTTCGATTCTCAGATCTCTCCTCCTGCGGAACCATCCAGGAAATTCAGTGAAATTATCGTTTTTATCTATCATGTCGATTTGTTCGCTATGTATAATAAATCGCGCGGAAACCGCGGCTGAGTGTTTATAGATAGCTGAAGTATCATGCTTGTAATCGAATAAGTTAATGAAATAATATTTAATTAAAATATTATACATTAAATAATAAAATCTCATTGCTTTCAATCTTATTTAATTATTAAATTAATAAAAGAGATGAAAAATTTGTGATCATCCAAAGGCATTCTTTAACCGGCTATTCACTTTGTATATCTCCTATAATCCTCTTTGCATCTGTTTGCAAAATTCATTACTTGCCTCTGCAAGTGTAGAATTGATACGATTGAGGGCGGAGTACGTATATGAGAAAGCTCATCGAGGAAAAGGACGTGGAAGTGAATTAGCACGCGCGTCAGTAGTATGGAGTGTGTGCGCTTTCGCTCAGACGAAAGTCCTAGTTGCCGACTGCTATATTCTGTTAAGGAACTAGGTATGCCGGCTGAGTCGAGCTTCGATCTCTTGAAAACGCATTTCGTAGCTCGCAATCTCTCACGACGAAAAGTCATTCAAATCTCGCACGACGACGTGACGTGGAAGCAAGTGCGCCAACACAGATGAAGCGCTTCGATCAGCGACATAAATGGATTAATATTGCGACGAAATTAGCTCTTTAATGCTAGAAACAGCAAATAATGCTGCATTTTAAAATATATGATTCTTTTATATAAATACATATACTATTTTTTATTTTTCATAATTTTAATACATGTATTTTAAAAATGTATAAAATAATATTCATTATAATATTATAATTAT
>JAJVSH010000109.1:270359-319006 GCA_021460005.1 Tetramorium alpestre
TATTAATTAATCATTATACATCTTATTTTCTTTAATAAATTTTTATCATTAAAAAAATATAAAATGAATAAAATGAATAAAATGAATAAAATATTAAATTAAATGTGAAATAATAACATATATTTAATGATTTATATAATTTCAAGATTATATTACAAAATAATCTTGTCAATATATTTTCCTAAGTGCGTGACTTTATGAATGTAAAAATATATTTGGAGGAAGATACAAGAGTAAATCAACGGAACGAGCGTATGGAAAGAAACATAAATAAGAGAGAAACGCGAAAAGGAAAAAAAAATGCTTCTTGTACAATTTTTATTCTTTGTGGTAACGGTTGCTGATAAAAATTTAAATGTTTACGATATCCAATATACTGACACGTATCACTGCTATCTATGAATCTACCGTTGTACACTTCGATCAAACCCATAGGACGATAGGTGAGAGAAATTTTAGTAGCAAAGATCATATGCGCATTGGGAATTTGACACAGAACATCACGAGAGAGGAGAAATGTACGGGAACAGTATTTCAAAAATATAGAATATTATAGGAGCGAACGAAATGCGAGCCGTTTTTAAAGAAAGCTTGCGCTTCGTGACTTGCATTATATTGCATAAATAATATCTAATAATACGAGTTATGAATCCATATACGGAATTATAATTAAAAGTATAAATCACTATAAGAATTAAATGTTACTTCTTTTTTTCAAAAAATACACATTATAAATTCCAGAAAATCTGAGTGTGTATTCCATTAGAATGGACGCCAGCAATGAAGGGATTAAAGGGTGCAACACCCGCAACTTCAGCTTGCGCTCTCCGTCGGGAAAAATAGAGATGGAGAGAAAGAGAGATGGACAAGTATAATTTTAAAAAAATAATAATCTCGCGGTAAGAGAGAGAGAACGTTTCGAAACGTTCTCGCACAGTATAATTCTGCGGCGCAAGATGGCGAGGAAAAGTGGAATGGGGGGAAAAAAAGGATGAGAAAAATCTGATTCAACGCGCCGCTCGCCATGGTTAATTTCGGTTATATTAGGTTCCACAGGGGCGGACCGTAAGCAACCGTGGTAACATCTGTCGGGAATTCGTCCCCTCGCCGGTTTTCGGACGCTCGAAAACGCTCCGAGACCTGCCGACGTGGCGAGAATCTTTCCTAAGCAGCGCGGATTCCGATCAGGGATTTCGCTTATTTTTCATTTACCGAGGAAAAGCGAGAGCTGCTCGCTGTGTGTATAGAGGAAGATAATCAAAAATCCGGTCGAGGGGGGTACAATATCTGTGATAGAATAACAGAGAATATATAATAATAATAGAAGTACGAGGACATTGCGCACACGATGTTTTCACATGATTTTTAACGTTATATCAAAATAAAGTGTCGGAAGTTCAATTATTGCCATAAGCTTGTAAATGTCTATCTCTGTATACAATACAAAAAATAAAATAAAATAGCATATTGGAATAATTTTAACAATGTGGTGATAGCCGTGTAAAAATTTTTGTTGAAAGACAATCGATTATTTCATAAAGGAATATCGGAATATCCAATTTCGTCTAATATAATCAATTTCGCCGGATTGTTCAACCTGATTCAACGTCAATTTTGTCGAAGCAAAAATAGATATATTTATTTTTTATAGCATACATCGTTTTACGTTATTGACAATATTTAATAATAGCTTATTTTAATCACTACACATAGATTTATTGAAAAGTATGAATAAAAAATGTTACGGGAATAAACGATATTTAAAATGAACAAAAGGGGACATCAACTGTGACATTCATCAAGATTTCTAAATGTAAATTTCCAAATTTTCAAGTATAACGATGCTACATCACTGAATTCTAATGCTTTCCTTTGTTTCTGCTCCTCTTATATTGTAATTTGTTATTAATTTTTTCCTTTGACTTATGATATACGCTACGTATTTTTACAGTGGCTCGATAGCTTAGTAACTTTTTAAAAACAAAAGCAAAAAATGGTAAAAAAACAGCAAATAATTTTCATGTGTTACTCGATACGTTTTAATTTGACTTAATATACCTACCTGTATATTAAGCTATCTGAACCAGATTATCAGAAAGTAACCATTAAGACATGAGAATTATTTGCTAATATTTTGCTAGAAAATAAAATATAAAACCATTATACATAAACGACAATGAATTTCTATTTCTTAGGTTTGTTTACTGTTGTTGAGATGTCATATCTAATTTGAACGCAATGCATGCAGCAATCGTTTGCACCGCTAATCAGCAAGTATAACGGAGTTTTCGCCCGTCCTGGGAATACGCTCCCGATATGCGGAGACGCCAAAACGTCGTTAAGCATTGCGGCCGGGATTCGTTAATGAACTACGTGAAATTAATTAGGGCCGCACGTCAACGGCGCTGGAGACAACGCCGACTCCAAAGTGCGGCGCGTTGGCGTGTACGCGAGCCAACACGCGGAAGTTACAGCTCTGATTCCAGATTATCGATAATGCCAGGCCCCCCGGGGCCGTGCGTATCTAACTATCACGATTCGAGCCGTCCTGGCATTGGCTAGTAAAGTTCTATAGAACGTTCGACGTGACCGAGGTACTCTTATTCGAGTTAAATGCGAGTACGACGAACTTCGGGCGGTTCTAGCGTATTAAGAAAATCGAACGGTTATTATTCACATATTCATAAGATATTCTTGTATAAAGCAAAAAAAAAAATGCAGTGATAAAGATTAAATGTAAAAATTTAATTCGCGTTGCTTTGTTTAGTTCGAGATTTTCACTTTATAATAATTTTAATTTTCGCCGTTTTTTTTTAATTTTCAAATTTCTGATTTTCTGAAATTTTCAAATTGCCTAATTGTAAGTCGAATTTCATTCAATTATATTTGTATTAAATTTTGCATAACATATTTCCAAAATAGCAAGAATGCTTTCATATTTCTAGCATTTCAAATGAAATGCTAGATGTACGAAATGCTAGATATTTTTATTACGTCTTGATATAAGCGAGATGAAATAAGTTGAGATGAATGGACTGACCTATATCCTACAACGTTTCACATCCTAAAAGATATATCAATAGAATCGACACCATCGGTATATATAGATATAAATACTGTAACTTTACGGAGTTGGAAATTCAACCGCAGCAATATAATCTGCTACCAAATACAGACCCCCGAAAATTCCATTTTTATTATCAAATCGGTACACGATTAATAATTATTACTACTAATATACCAACCATCGAACAGCGATTTATAGGCAACTTAATTTTCACAATTACACGTGACATATCTATTCTATCGATTCTACGTTTCATTCATTACGCCGTGATTAATAAATGGCGATTCCCAGCGGACTGGGTTCCTTGCCCCTGCTTCGGATGTAGTTTAGCAGACACTCCAGGAAGCCAGGCAGTAATGTGCTCTTGACGATACATACATTATCGGATAATGTCGAATATTCCCATCGGCCCGGACGCGGATTTTCGCACTGTGCGTCCGCTCTCGTAACGACCGCGTCTAGCGGAAAGGGCTTTTAGTATCGTAACATTTTGACAAGTATTATGCAACTCGCAGTTACAGCACCGAAGGGAGTTTCTAACGCTACTCCTTGTAAGATCAATATTTCCTCCTCAAAGGAAAGGAAGAAATGCATAAAAATTCCAATTTTGATTTCTTTTGAAAAATAGCAGCAATCGTACTTATCGCTGGATACAAACATTATATTGCTTCTTTTATCCTTGTGTCAATTTAGAATTAATTTATCAAGCATAGATCTCATTATTGAAATTAATGATTTTGCTTGTATTCTGAGCGCTATCTACTATTATGTTTTTTTTTTATTTAATGTGTTTTTTTTATTACACGAACAAAGTTCAAACGCTTATGCATATTTTTGCATCTCTTTCCAAAGTATTAAGATCGCCAAAATGAATAAGTAAATAAAATGAAAATAAATTGTGCATGCTATGTAGAATGATAATGTCCTAGATTTATTTTGATATTTATAGCAGCATTGTCATGCAACGTGCACGACAGATTAATGCTTCTCGTGGCGCCCGGAGCGTTCGCGTGTTCTCCGCAACTTGCTTCTCGCCGCCATTCGTTTAGCTAAACGCGACGAATAGACATCGCTCCTCGATAGTTTCGGCCCGGCACTCGTAGAAGAGAGACGTAAATGTAAAGTGGATGCTCGGGCCCGGGATCGACTGAATCGGTATAGCTTAATTGGCAATTAGCATGCCGCCAATGAAAATATCTGGAGTCGACAGGTGTGGCTGCTTAATTCAATCGGGGCGAAATCTCGAAAGCTCCGATCTCCGCCACTACAGCGTCACCACCACCTCCACCGACGTCGACGCTACCGTCGCTTTCAACCTCCCTTTCGACTCGCTTTCAACCAGCGATCACAATCGGATGTGACTCCGAGCTCGGGCGAATCCAATCCGTTTGGGCAGAGTACCAGTTCTTTATTTGTTCCTCGGGGTTTCTTCTCCTCTCTTCTATTCCTCCGCTTTCTTTGCTCTCCACCGTTTCTATCCCCTTTCTTCTGCCTTCTCGTCTTCCGTCTTTATTCCGGTTCTTATGACTGTGCTCCTCCCGTGAGAATCTCTCCCAGGGGAAAGATTCGCCATCGAGGGGGGTAGTTATCGGTTCCCCGGGGTGTTTCGCCCTTTTAACGCCGCATCCTTTCTCGCATTCGCGCCAGCTCAACGTCCCATTCTTAACAAACTCGAAAGCAGCACGTAATTCTCGAAAGTATCGATGGAAAATTGACTCGATCGTGCGATTTCACGCCATGGAATATTGAAATACGTCTCGATGTATTAAATGAAAAGTCAGGTATGCCGGTCGTCGGATATTTTTTGTTAGTATCAAGAGTGTCGTTATCAAATTCGATACAAATGCGAAGCTAATTGGCACGAACGAGTGGCAGTTTGGCGCGAGAAGAGATTGCCGCAAAGTAGAGTGCCTTAACTGTTCTGCATATCGAAGAGCTCTTATTCGAACAATAGACTTTTCTTCGTTAAAACATCTCTGCAGACAAGTGTATCCTCTGACAAGCGTATAGATAAAGTTATTGATGTCCAGGCTAACACTATGAATGACGGATAACGCATTTCGTGAATCTCAACAACGAATTTTTGCCCAATGAAAGTTTGAAACAATCAAAATTGAGTCAAACAATGCGTTATCGCGTTATCTTTGCACCCGGTCTTTTTTTTAAACTCCTAAAGTCAGCGATGGCGATTAATTAAGGACCCGATTGGAGGAAAATAAGCAGATCCGTTAATTATACGTTTCCGTTGCGCGATGGGAATTATGTGCGAATCGAATCGCGTTAAAACAATGTATTGGACTTCCTGATTGAAGCGAATAACAGTCGAGAGAAAGTTCGCGCCTCTAGGATTAGCCGCGTGCGTGAGTAGCGCGTGATACCCTTCAGTGTTTCATGAAACTGCCGTAACAAAAATGGAAGTGACGAGCCGCGGAAGAAAGCGGGAAAAAGCGGCTTTTGTGCCAGAGGACAAAAGATACGGGATATACGACAGTGGTATAAGCCACGGGAGAGGGATAAGGAGCAGCTACTTCTAGGTCGAGGATCCGCGCAACCCGCTGTTATACTTCTTATTTTTCTTCCTTACCGTCGTGTGCTTCAGCTGTCTTCTCCGACCCTTATACCAGGTTATCACCGCGGGTGGCCTTGAACCAGTAGTCTCGCACTCCATGTCATACCGCTTCCCCGCTAGGAGGGACTCGTTGCCGATTCCTTTCCTACCAGGTCTTCTTATGATCACAGATAGAGGTTTCACTGAAAGAAAATAATAAAACTTTGAACGTGTAATACTGTTCTACTACGTTACATTCAAATAGGTACTAGATTCTTATATCGGGCTTTGTTAGTGTATTCTATTACTCGATTAAATCTGATAAAATATTTTTAAGAATACTTCATATATTAAAATTTATAATTGCGTGAAAATTACAAGCAAAAAGCAAAGCGTCGATGAAATACCTTCAAATTATTAAAAATTTAATGCGTTTAATCAGGAACCAATTTAATTAATTATTTGAAAAATTTGAAGTATTAATTAAATTAATTATTCTATGCGTGATATTATATTGTGCATATCATATTAATAAATTTTTCATTTCTTTAAATGATTTGTTAGGACTTTTATTTCTTAATAAAAGCATTTTTTAAGACAATTCTCTAAATATTTTACAAATTTTAATTCAAATAAACTCGGAACAAAATGTGTAAGAACTAATCTGCTTCGAAGCACTTTCTATTATAATAATTATACAAATACCATATATATATATATATATATATAACATATACATGAACAAACATGCAGACAAAAAAGCTCGACAGTTTTTAATGCTTTGTTCTCTGCCTTAAGGAATTAAAAATGACCTATAAAAATATGAGAGCTCTAGCTACGCTCGTGTCAAATCGCTGAAATGGATCTCACGTTATAAAATGATAAATTGCCGACCTGCAGTCACCCTTCATTTCTGGATGAAGCTTCAGTATTTCGTATCAGTTGCGCGAAACATGGAAACAATTGCGTAAGTTAAATAAATATTTTCGACGTTGTCCGAGTGTGGACACATTTTAACGAACATTTATTTGACAAATATTTTTACACAAAGAATGAATATTTAGTCATATATATTACGCGGTACCGTCTCCTCTGATGGTCGAGGGTTCGCGCATCGGCAACCTTCGCAATCATTGTTTCTGATCTATTATTAATAATTTGCTCTTTTCCGTCAAGTTTCGCGTTCACATACGCGTGTACGCGTGTACGCTGAAAAACTGCACCGTCCTAAATTTTACTCGCGAAGTGACGATGGTTCTGACGGCCAATAAATCCAGGTTTCCAATTCGTTGGTGTCGACTAGATACGATTCGTTCGTTCGTGAAATATGAAAACTGTGAATAGAGATTTCTATACGTTGTTTGCGTGTACACTTACTCCGATAATAGTGGCACGTATTCATTATTTATTATCTTTATATTTCACCCCTTATTACTGGTAAATTGTTTACATATTGATGCTGCGCTGAACACTGAATATTTATTGCTCCATTTACCTAATTGAGTAATTTATTTTAATGAAATGGTCTGCTATCTTTCGTAGAAATGAATATTCGATCAGAATCAGACGATTCTAATAGAGAAATAATTATCCAATATAAAAGTAAAAACAATATTTTGTAAAATTACATTGTATTTAGAGGTTCGTGTAAAATTGATTACAAAGTGACACTATTATGCGAGATTACCGTAAATTGGAATATGACGCGGTAATATGAATAAGAACGATGTTATTAAAGCAATAATCTTAGCCCGATAATGTCCGCTAAATTCAAAGTTAATACTTTTCAGTTTTAAAGTTAATAAATTTAGACACACTGACGCGTCCGTCGACGCAGCAATCTCGCAATTGATGCGCGCTGCCCCAAAGCACTGAGTGGAAGAGGATGCGCTATTTGTTCGAAACACAATTTTTAGTTTTTATTTCACGGGAAATAAAATAAAAGGATGGAATAAATACATTGGATGCGCGGGCACTTTGCTGATGTAACGAAAATCAAAGAGCGTCCGCCGTTTAGGGTACATTCCGGCTCGTTCCTCTTCCTTCATCAGCGTTTCCTCTCTGACCGTTCCAATCTGTAATTTTTTTATTCGCCGCTATGATGGGGTCGCTCTTCGCTCATCGATAACCGGCCTGCAATTTCGTTAGTAGCTTCGATGAAAATCGTGATTTTTGGAGGACCTGATTATTGGATGCGTATCGATCATCGTCTCTCTCTCTCTCCGTATGATCCTTGATATTCTCCCGTGAAAAAGCGAAATTCCTGCTTCCATAATACACACGTAAAAAGGAGCAAGACTGATGGAATCCTTACGAGAACGTCGATGATGGATAACGGTCTAATCGAATCAAGAGCCGGCAATCGAATCGTTGACCGATAACGATCCGGAGGGAAAGGGAAAAGTCGCGGAAAATGGCGGCTAATCGGCTCGCGCGCGATACAAAAATCCCATCGTGTTGCAGACCTGACGCGATCGTAGGATAAGGCACGACGCGAGATAAGATTCCACTCGCCAATTTTTTGGTTTAGTACGAAAATTAGGAACGTCACCTTATCCCTGTTCTAGGCGGGTTAACGAAGAATTCTAATTTCGCAGGAGCCTAGAGGATATAGTCTTGCTTTTCATGCTTCTTCTCGCTTCTTCTCAGGAGGGGACGAACGAGCCGGGTGGGAACCGGGAGGGTGGATTTAATATATTTCTCGTCTTATCTCGCCTTATCTTCCCTTAAAGGCGACTCACCCAGCGGCGAGGGAGCAAAGGATGTTGGCCCACTTTTGGTGTCTCGTAGATTTTATCGCTAATGCGAGACAAGATAGGCTCAGGGGCGAGGCCTCTGATTTGTTGGCTGCGTGATAAGAATTTATATTTCTCTTCTTTGCTTTCATTAATCTCCCGGTCTTTTAATAAAAATATTCGACCGTTATAGATGAACGCAAGAGAAACGGAAATTTGTCTTATGCAAATCTTTTTGCACGGGGATATTTCTCCTCTCGAAGATAAAATACTGCTCCATTTAAATCATGCAACAGAGATATTTAGATTCACTCACAGTTGAGGTCCAGAGAAATCGATGTTTCCTTCGAATCCACCAAATCCGTGTTGCGCGCTTCGCAGGTAAAATTTGAGCCGAGGTCAGAGCGGGTGATGGGCTGCAGTGTTAATCTGCAAAAAAAAATTAAATATATATGTATAATATATAATCTCAACGTACGTGTGCAAAGGATAATTAAAAGAGAGAGAGTTTCTATATTATATAATATGTATTATATATTATATAATGTTATAATATTAATAGTATAATATTATATATACAAATATTTCCGAGCATTATCATTAAATATGTATTGTAGAAATTGCCGTACCTATTTTCGATTACATCTCCAGCATTATTTTCGTACTCCTCGTCTTTCACTCGGCCGTTTATAAGCCATCTAACCATTGGTTGTGGCTTACCTGCAACAAACAAGAAACATTCATTTTATTTTAGATTTTATAATGTGTTATCTGGCAAAATATTCAAATCTGATTCGTCGCAAGAATTTTGCTTTGACATATCCTTCGTAATTACTCTCCAGAATTAATTAATTACCGTCTGTAAGAGTTCTCTGTATGCAATAGCTATCCTCGTAACTATCATTCAAAGGTGAAAAAACGAGCGGGAGCAATGTGCGCTCGCGGCAAGCGTTCGTAGAGCGGTAAAGATCATATATACACGGCGCAACGAGCTTTGCCGAGGCTGCTAAGCGATAGACGAGTTCTCGGGAACTTTTAAATTAGCCAATACCTCCCCCTTGTCCTCTCGGAGCTTTCGGTGCCGGTATGCCAAACAAAAACTAGGAGACTTCGGTCTCGAGGCGTTCGATAACTGCAAGTTATAGATTGCCTGCGCGCCCTTAACGTGGATGAGGGCTAATAAATACGGGTTATATTACGGGTCGGAATATGCGGCGGGAACGATCAAAGCGATTGAAAAATTAAAAACGAGATTACACGGCCGACCCGCGGGGTCCGGGCTCTCTCGAGATCGAAATGAAGTGTGCGCGAAAGTAAACACGTTTATACTGCTCGTCCACATATATGTACGTCCGCGTCCCCACGCTACGAAATTGTTTTTTCAACTTTTCACTTAATTATCATTTTAAATTGTTTAAACAATACGCTTTATTTCCTACAAATAAAGGGAGGAATTATTAATGGCGTTTCAATCGCGTTTTACCTCGCCAAGTAATATCTATTGATAAAAAAAGCAGACAGAAAAAGAGAGAAAGAGAGTGGAAAAAAAATCGATGCACGGGGATATTAGATTTTTATATTGGATTCATAAAATCTTTTAAACGACGAGAGGTCTATGCTGTAACATAATTATCTTTCGACGATGCTGAAATATTAATGGCCGCTTTAGTGCAATGTGCATCCAATTAGACTACCTTTACCCTAAATATATCGGCAGCAAAAGTGCTGATTTGACGCTTGGAGATATCGGAGATGTTTTACCATGATATTAGCTTTATCTTTGCGGTCTGTGTCGCGCCAATATTTGTGCTACCTGGCCGGAGTTGTGGAACACGGACCGACGATGTGATCACGGGAGAACCGTGTAACGAGAGTAACCGTGGCTTACATCGGATACGAACGTAATTCCTCTTACGGGAAATAGTGTCGGAGCTCTGTGCAATCTCGCTTCGTTTCATACCTATTGAAAATATGTATTCATCTTCCCTCCCTCTCTCTCTCTCTTTTTCTCTCTCAGAAATTCATATAGATAATATATTATTTGAATTCATTTTCATATCAAGATCAATTTCTATAAAAATATCTTACAAAATTATCAAGTACGCTATCTACTGATCTAATTTTTACTGATTAATAGTGAACAAATATAGTATTTTTTTTAGTACTTAATAGTATTTAAATTTTTAAGTCTAAGCTGGGTAATTTTTTAAATAATGTAACTTTCTTGGATCTTTATTAGATTAAAATTTCCATAAAGCTTTAAGGCAATTTGCAAAGTAAATTATGTAATAACACTTACTTAGAAACAAAAACGACGAAAGGAAAATAGTGAAAATTGTTGGAGTTATGAGCCGTTAAAGTGGAATTCTTTTTTTTAGTAGTAGAGTAAACACCGATCATGTTTTCAGCTGAACCGGCAATATAAAAAAGATCGTTGCAAGTACATCGTCTATCATCTGTACTTTTAGCGCGAGCCGCGGAAATTCATGTAGAGGCAGTATTGGTAAAGTGACGGTCATGAAAGGTTCGAATTTTCAAAACTGTGAAAAATGGATTTTATTTTGTTTATGAAAACCGTTATACGTGTTTCCCATTAATTCATCCAATACCACTGGACCACATATGTCCCAAGAAATATTTGAAAAATTCCAATGGAATTACAAATTTTATCAAGAACGAAAAAAAAACATACAATAAACAAAGATATGTTTTATCACGAATCGTATAAATATCTCAATTTCAAAAAACAATCTCAATTTAATTTAATAGCAAAATAAATCTCTCTCTGGAATGTACATCAGATTTAACACCAATATATGTGATTATTTTCTTTTTTTTTTTTAGTACTATAGTTTTTATTTTTATACAGAATTAAATACCGTTGTAGAAAACTTTTTTTTATCGTAGTGCTACGGTCAGACAAAAATCGCCGGAAAAATGGACGAGAGCGCACTCCCTCGAGCCTCGGGAGTGCGGGAAAAATGTCCCATCCAAATGCCATCGTTTCATTGTTATTCACGGTAGCGTGCGGCGCCGGAAACGCAATTTAATCAGGTCCGATGCAACATCGACGCGACACTTAAAATTGCAACCTGATCTTCAGCCGGAAAACACGGCGCACATAGCCGACGTGGGAACGGCTTCTCGCCTAGATTAGTTCCATATCATTGTTATTCACGATGCCCGCCAATCCTGATTGCATTTTAACCGTCTCGTTGCTTCTGATTCTCATCGTTCTCGTCCCCTCCGTTCCCGTTCTCTTTTCTTGTGCACTGCCGTCTCGCGAACGCCATATTGCCGTCTCTCGAAATTAATTCTATCATGTTTATTAGGTTTTACCTGAATCGCGACGGAAATGTAATAAATTTAAGAGAGAAAAGACTTTCTTGTGACTCCGTTTCTTCCATTTACGAATGCCTCTCATATTTACGCGTATTGGACATTTTTTCATTTTAATTAACTTCCATGAAACTTCAATCGCATTGAGATAAAAATGTGAGAGCGTTCATTTTAATGATTAACGGCTGTTTCATTAATAAAATTAATTGATCACAATTTTACCCGAATGCCGGTATACTCGATTAGACAATACAATAATGTATGAAGTAGTACTAGACGTTTTAAAGAAGGGAGGAATTTCAAAGCAGTTTTAAATGCCTAATTTGCCTTCGGGTCGATTTTAAATGAAGAATTTTCATCTTTCAGACGAAAGTTTTACTGACTGCCGAGAATCTACATTTCTCACCACAGTATAGCTTCTGTCCGAAAAGCAGGCAGTTCTTCATTCGCACAAAAAATACAGTTGTTCAAAACTGTCTTGTGCTCAAAACTGCCTCCGAAGTTTCCCGTAAATTTATAGCAACACTTGGAAATGTTTTCGTACAAACGAGTATTTTATTACGAGAATACGACGTACGAGGAGGATGGCCTGTATTCCCGAGTATCCGTTTACGCGTTTTGTTTTACGCTGCGTAATAACGTAGTTGCGCAAATGAAGTTCTTCGGACTCATCGCTGCTAATTATACAAATCGCGCAATCTCACCGCTTAAGGAAGCTGCCGGTGGAAGAAGAAGGAAAAAAAAAACAAAGAAAGAAGAGAAGAGGGAAAAAGGAACGAATAGCCCGTTCGTCCGTGGAGTGTTGTACGCTTAATTCGACGGTAAGCATTTTTCAGTGAGCAGACGGCGCGTTATAACGACGCGGCGGCGGTCCCACTTAATTCGTAAGCTCACAGCCGCTCGTTTGCATGAGTACTTAGGGATGAACGAGAGGTCGGTCGTCGACCGTGGTGCTTGAGCCGAATAACAGTGATGGTCGCGGGAAGGGGGTAAGATCTTGGCGGCGCCCCTGGCGTTGACTTTAACCACTCGGACTACATTCAAACCCCAACCTCTGATTCCCCCTTCGATACGACACCAGGCGACACGAGGCGATGCAAGGCGACGCGACGCTCACCCTCACCCTCGCATCTCGTCTCTTCCCTCGAATCCGGCGACAATCGGTGCTATCTTGCGCTGCGCGCGGCGACAGAGGGAGGACACTAAAGTGCGGATTTTAATCCGCGGATACCGGACGATATCTTCCGGGATTAAGACCGGGTCCGCAAGCGCGCTCGGGTCGGCATCTAACAAGTTTACCGTCGGTTCGAACTCCGCTTAAAGCAAATACCTACTACGTCGGAGACTCGGAATCCTCTCGGCAGACTCAACTCCTCAACCCCCCGCCACCCTCGTACCCAGTCTCGTAATGATTTAGGAGACTCCTTGTTTGATTAAAACCGATCGTGATACTTTCCAAGTGGCGCGCATCTTCGCGGAGGGCTCAACAGCTGCAGAACGTCTTTTCTCGTAAATGCGAGAGAAATATAGAGATCTATCGTTTAATAATAATATAAAGAGGTCATTGTGTTTACAGTGATGGGGATAAAAATTTAGAAAAGCGCGCGCCAGAAACGAGATATTTCGCGAAGAAGGGCCGGCGAATGTTTTTCCCATCGACAGAGAGAGAGAGAGAGAGAGAGCAGTAAAAAAAGGTATTACGGAAATATAAAAGCAGCGATACGTAGGGAGATTTTTGCGTCTTCGGCTCGCGGAACCAATACCTACGGTTATTACGCCTCCAATATCAATATTTTCGTCGTTCCCATGATATCCGGGGTTTTATCGACTGTTGCATTATTGAATGCTGGATTTTCCATCGCTGAATATTCCCGTTTAGCGTGTAGACATTCCGGCACAGCGCGAGTTCGTACAATTATGTCGCTCGCCGATTACGCTAAAGCCGGCCATCGCCGTACGGCGAATTACTCACGGCCGTAAACGGCAGCCCGCTCATCGTCGGCAGTAAATTTTATTTGAGATTATGAGTCGAAGGAAATTTACGACGACGTTTACGCGGACGTTTATGTGTGACATTTATATACGATCATGGGCTTTTTTTCTTATCGAACTCGCCTCCGACCGGCCAATCGCTTCCCCGCGCCGCCCGATGGAAGATTTTCTACTTAAATATTGCACCGGAGTTGCGCACCCGTTCTCTTTATTCTGCGTTTGCATATCCAGCGAGCGAAACCATGAGCATTATCTCGTATTTTCATTTATCGCGCCATATCTTATTTTCGATTGGAACTTTCGCGATTTACGAGTTTTCCGGTTACGTGCTCGCCCCCTCCTCGCCCAGAACTGGATTATGTTTTCCGATTCCCCCCACGGAGATGCGCTATCATATTCGAATCGTGGCGCCGATAGTTCCCCCCCGGCCGGTCGGCCGACTGATATCGATTTCCGCAGTAAAAACTCTCCGCGGTGTCCGACGAATATTTCCTATGGTTTCGCATCGCAAAAAATTCCTTCGCCGATGCTCTCCCTTGTTGGCGCGCGTTCTTATCATCCCCTGGCATTTGATTTCAATACCACGGCGAGCGCAATGAATTTTTACAATCGAGCGCTGCCCCGCGCGGATGTACCGTGCGGAAACGTGCCCCAGCTGAAATTCGACTTTCCGGGACAGTAAGTGGAGGCAATGTATCAACGTTGGTTAATATTATTGTATTAGTCCTACAGAAATGCCGCGACGCTTTTGGTAATATTTACATATTTAGATTATGTTTCAAATAAAACATATAATTCATTCCAAATATGAATCGCTGTCACGGCAATCTAGAACGGTAAATCTTTAATTACTGATGTAAATTAGATTATAATTATCTGCGATCGGTGAATCAATTCAATTCAATGTTTATCATGCAATCATGCAATTACAGCAATTATTGTCGTTTGTATGCGCTTTTGTGGCATTGACTCTGGAAAATTCGCGACGTGCCGCATCGAACGGAGATTAGGGGAAGAATAAATACGTATTTTATCTCCTGGCTATGTCGATAAACGAGGCAGCAAGCTTATACGCTCCGGGGAAATAGGAAGAGTGTTTTGCAGTGCTATATAGTCAAAAAAATAGTTCTAGTAGAGAACTGGCGAGAGAAACATTCGTTTGTTCCGCACAGAAACACAGTCAAGCGGGAATGATATCGGAATATAAACCGGCTACTGGATGTCTATTGCTACAATAGCCGAAAACTGACGACCAATCATTACGCGCAATTTGTAGATATAAAAAAATTCTGCGAATAGTTGGGAACAATTTATTTGCAATCTTGCAGCTTCATCACGCAATATGCGAACCAATTTCAATCTATGAGCTATACCTATTGCTTTAACTGTGCTCAAATAATATCAACCGAATGAGAAATGTATTTATTGCATATACATTGTGATTTAAGAAAACGCAGTTATGTTATAAATGTAATAAAAACAAGAACAGAGAGAGAGAGAGAACACGGTCTTGATATTCCTGCTAGATACGCGGAAAATTGCGTATTCCGCAGCGTAAAATTTGCATTTAATTGTATGCGTCGGTCAACAATCGCGGAGCCTCCTCCTCACCCCCAATTCCAATCGGAAATCAAATTCGATATCTCAATTTTCGTCACGCGCTTGTCGCCAGGTTGCTGGGATTAACGGACGCTCCGAGAAATGTTATATTCCAAAGGACTGTTTCTCCCGCGGGCCTCGTCGATGGAAAAATTATTTTCCCTCAGTTTCTCTCTTTCTCTTTCTCATTCCTTGGCGAGATTGACGTAACAGCGAGAACACAGGTCGCTATTCTGTAATCGCATTTTCGAACACTGCCGTCCCTTTCTCTGTCGGCGGTAATCGTTTCTTCATTTTCAACGGACGGTTTTCAAGGTGTGATCGGAATATCTTAGAGCATCGAGCGAAAACGCGGGACTCTCTCATCGAGCTTGTACCCTTAAATTCAAGCGCCGCTGTCGACCGGTAATCACCCGAGATATGAGAATTTATACGGGCCAGAGGGTGAATTCTCCTTGCGTCCATCCGACAGGCGAATGGGAATGTGGCGCGAAGAAGGGCGAAGGACTTCCCTGTATACGTGCGTAATATACATCCTCTATGGAAGGACCCTCGATTCTTTCTGGGCACGAAGTCAAGTAATTGGCAATAAATTCCGGGCGCGGGGCGAGTCGTAAAATTTTCTCGCCAGCATTGTCATAAATTGTAGATAACACGGATACATCTCCCGCGGAGAGCCTGCTTGTAAATCGCTTGTAACAGAATATTCGAGGGAAATATATAATTGTGCGGCTTATTACGCGGTTCTCTTCGATATCGCGCGATATCGCGGGAAAAAAGGCTGTAACGAAAGACACCCTGCAATTTCTCTACAAGTTAAAAGAATCAACGTTGTAAGAGCAACATCTCGGCGTTAATAGCTTCTTGATGACAGATTACAGGCTCGTCCACGTGTAGATATTCGCGCGTGACTTAGTCGAGAACTTATTTATATACGCAACTGCGGCATTATTATATATACCGATCGATCTTCGTTTAGACGGCGCGGCAAACTCGAAAATGATGAGCGCGATATTAAATTCCCATTTTTATTACATCAACGTTAACATCGCGCGCCGCTTAATTACGCGGCACATGGCGTTGTTTTTACAAGACGGCGCCGAGGGCGGCTGAATTATGCGCGCGCGAGAGAGAGAGAGAGAGAGAGAGAGAGAGAGAGAGAGAGAGAGAGAGAGAGAGATTCGCGCGCGGCTCCCGTTTTCAGGACCTTCGCGTCGCGCGGCGGCTCCAGGCACCGCGCGTACCTCACTTTATGAAGATTAGATCCGTCCGGGGCGTATCCCGCACGCGTGTCGCACAAATCCCGGACAATTTTCTAGCGCGAATAGACACGGATAAGCGCATGTTGTAAAGATAACGAGCGGCGGAATGGCAATCGCCCCGCGGCTAGGCGCGATTACAACGGCGGGACTGTAATCTTTGAAAATTCGATAGAAATATGGCTCATCATTAGAGGAGAAGAGAACGAAAGGGGGGACGCGGGCACTGTTACGATACCTGTTTTCGGCATTTCGATAACTACGCGAATTACGCACGTTCGCTCGCGCAAAAAAGGTCCCCGCCGGAGCGGAATGTCACGTGTCAGCCTGTCACTTACAACCGGGAACGTCGTCCGATCGTTTTAACAAGCGAGTTTTTAATTTTAAATAAAAACACGACCTCTCCCTGTCTCTCTCCCTCCTCTGTCTCTCGCCGCCATTCGCACTTTGTTACCCGACTGGCAAAAGATCGCTTGACATTTAATGCTCGTATTATACCCGTCCGGTGCGCTCCATACGTTGCAGCTATGAATCGAATTAAAATTCGCCACGAGTTTCGAACGATTTAAAAGCGAAAAAGAAAAATGGAGAGGGGGAAAAAAGAGAGAGAGGAAAACGCCTCCGCTCGCACTTGTTCGCGGAAGATCGATTTCACTCCCCCTTCGTAAGCGTTATTTACAATTAAATTAAAACGCCGGATTCGCGTCCGGCGGATGGAGTCTTCGGGGGCGCGATGCCGAATGTATTGTTAAGGATAAGCCGATCTTCTCGATATTCAATTTATACGCCGCAATGCGTTTGATCGATGCGCGGCGCGAATGCAATTCCCATCGAATCTGCATACGGCAATATTCCCTCGGCTTTGTATATTTCGATATATGTACATATATATGTCCGCCAAAACGCGCGGGACTCGCGACGAACAAGGGGGCCGCCGAATCCGCCGTTATCCGCTGCCTGTATTTGGCAACGATGACTAATACGACTGCTCCGAGGACGGGGACGATTCTAATAGCGAGATTCATCTCCTCTCGCGGTAACGAAGCCGGCCGATATCTTCCTTCTTTTTTGCTTGCCCTTTTTATTTTGTTTCCGCTTTTAGCGAAACGAGAAGGACGGACAATATATTGTGATGTATAGCGCTCTGTTCACCGGCGAACGGACATTTCGATAGGAATTTGCCGTTGACAGATTACATCGGTTCAACATATCTGTGTAATTCCACGGAAACAGATAGGATTTAGCATCGTTACAATAAATAAGTCGCGACAAAAATATTGGAAGTAATCAAAGAATAGCTGAATCAACTTAATTAAGGGATAATTAAAATATAAGTTAAAGTTTCGTTCACAATAATTGCGATACAAATTACTGCGATGCAAACGTGCAACTGCATAATAGTTTTTGATTTTAATTAATTTGCGGATCTAAAATTGTTAAGCGTTAACTCGCTGAAATTCTGACATTTTCATAAATCCGGTGTTTATAAATGAAAAGTATGTCGCGTTTTGATGAAAACAATTAAATAACGACGAGTAAAAAGGAGAGGGCAAGAGAGAAAGAGAGAAAGGGACACACGACAGCGGTAATGAATATTCAAACAGCAGATGAGACTGCACTCGGCGCGACTCCAGTTTGCCGAATTTTGCCGCGACGCAACTTAAGATCTTCAACGACGCTTCATCCTCGGCATATTCCGGACTGGAGAAGGGGAGCAGGAGACATACAACGCTTAATCACGGCGAGAGCTCGAAAGACGTCTCCGTAAGACAGAACGACGGGCATTGAGGACGAACGGCAGCCCGGTTGAACCCCACGAAGTAAGGGGCAGGGCTGGAAATAATCTTTTAAGGCGTCCGAAGAAGTTGCCGCAGTTATAAACAGAAATTTAGATCCAGTTGCTAAAGTAAACAGCGGGGAACGCCACTCGGGTGCTCCCTGTCCCATTCCATCCCTTTCCAGTTTCTCTCCTCTCCGCTGATCCTCGATCCACTACGCACCAATCTAACTCGGGGATACTCCGCATTCATCTGCGGAGAGGGGAAGGGGGAGAGAAAGAGAGAGAGAGAGAGAAGGGCCATCCTCGCGTTTCACTGAACTTTTCACTTAGCCACGGTCGCCCATAAAAAGTTGGCTGATCTAATAACCGGCGACACAGCAGTGACTCCGACCACGATCGAAGTTTCCCAAACGATTTCGCGGTAAGGTTGCTGCAAGCGACAACTCTCAAAAATGCGCCGCGTGTGACCTAGGCGGGACTCGACTCGGAAAAAGGGGGAGATCTTACTTCGTCCCGAGTTTTCGTGATGGGGCGGGGAAGAATTTTATTCCCGATGATGTCAAAAAGAAAGAAAGAAAGGAGAGAAAGTGAGGGGGAAGAGATAGAGCAGGGTGGAAATTTGCTGATTTATTCTCGGAAGGTTTCCTGGGAACCACGTATATATCCTCCCTTTCGGCGCGTATATCAAACGTCAGTCGTAGAAACTCTTGTCTTAATCTTCAATCACCCATAATTTAAGACCTAACTGATTACTTTCTTCTTCTTTGTATTTTTTAACACAGTTTTAAATTAATCGCAAAACTTTTAAATGTAAAATGGTTCGCTGGGACACCCTGTATAGATAAGTGTAGATGTGTCGCAAGGGTTAGCGAGGGCAGATAAACGTTTCTCGGCGTATACATATTATATTACTATATTTTGTGCTAGCTCACCGCCCGTGACGCGACACGTGAGATAGGGTGTATCGCCTTCCTCATAAGGGCCAGCTGTGCCGTTCAAGATGCGGCCCCATCGATCCAAAATGGTTGGCTGCTCCGGTGGAACTGCAATAGAAAAGAAAATTTGTACAAATGTTTGTATAGTTCCAGAAACAGAGAATGAAATAAACGGCATTATGCAAAAATGAGATATTATAAAAAATGAGTTATATCTTGTTTTTAATATACATATATATACAATTAAATATAAATATACATTTCTTTCTAAATTTAATTATACATCATTATAATATTATATTAATATGTATGACTACATAAAATATTAAACTTTCCTATTATTATCTGCTGTATCTTCTACGAAACTATTTTAGCATAATGAGATTAATGCAAAAGCAATGAAACTTTAATTTTATAAAATAATTATAACTTGGAGAAATGTAAATGAAGATCGATGAAAATTAACCTTTTTAAAAATTTATTCGGTTTCGGTGGTTCAATCCATCATTTCATAACTTCATTTGAATGCGTGGCGTAATTTTTGTGAGAGTTTGGTTGCCTTTACAAATCGCATAAGCTTATTATTGTTTTACGAGAATAGCAAGCGTTTGGACACCGCGTATCAAAGATATTTATGTCACTTGGGTTGCATTTAGCTGTCACTGGCCGTTTCTGCGTTGCTACTTTGTATTTGGAACAAATTCAACGTACCTGCAACGGGATACGTGCTCGGTATCAGCTACACCGACGTGTAGCTATGATCGTTCACGGATTAAGCGCAGCGATATTTTTTCGCGGAATATTCGCTCTCGCGAAATCGAAGCGGAGTCGGATAAACCGGTCAGGATATTTCTCTTGCTTTTTTCATTATTTTGGAAGTTACGCGCATACGTCGAACGTATCCGGCATTTTATCAACGAGGTTGGTGGCACTCGCTCTCCTCTCTTTCTTCTCCGCTCTCCGTTACAAATCGCGTTTCTCTCTGTTTCCCCCTTCGCTCATTTCGCCGCTCTTTTAGCTCTTTTTTGTAAATTATGCGGCTTTAGGTAAAGCACCGCGTTTAGGTAAACTCCTATTTGCTGTTCCGGAGTAATTTTCGGCAACTGTAATCGCGCGGATGTCATATCGACATTTTATCGAATCTTTTAATTTAAAAAGTCAGCGCTTCGGTATTTTCAAACTAGGCAGAATATTGCTATTCGATATATCGGCTGAAGGATCTCCGGGCGAGTTTACTCGACACTGCGAATCCTGCTTTAACGATATGTGTATACGAGAGCATACACCAGCCACTCTGGCTCGGCCTTTTCCTCCCTTGAAACATCCCTCACACGTTTGCCGCACGATATTTGCTAGAAAGAAAAATATGCGTACATTTTACGATTTCACGGTTCGTAATATCGACCGTTTTTTTTAGCGATCCTAGGCCGAGCCTAAAAAAAATTGTTTGAACGGGAGTGCTCTCTCGCTGAGATTCGCGCGATCTCAGCATCGAGGCGAGCCATAAACGAGGCGTACACGTGCTAACCTACCGTCGAATACATATTTGTATAATTAAATATGTGTAATGTGTATCGATTCGATATAACCGCTAATATTACCTTGTCTATTTATCCGTAAAGAAATTTTTACGTTTCTTCCTGTTGCTCGCAGCTTATCGGAAGCTTAGCGGAAACCATTGCGGTATTTACGCCGAAATATATACGCTAGCTGTATACGTGCACTCCGACAAAAATCTCCGAAACAGCCCCGGGAATCTTCGTACCGCATTAAGGAAAATCCCGCATTAAAGAAAAACACAATCGCGGGAGGCGGTTGAACGAATCGTGCTTTCCCAAGTCGCAGCGACGACCGACGCGGAGCGCCTGGCAGATCGGGCGCGGGGAACGATCAAAAATCGGTGTATGATAACGCGCGAATCCCCCAACGGAGGCACTTAATCAAACGTTCTTCTCGCGTTCCGACAAATTCAATTTTGGGGCATCCACCGTAACATCCTCCCGCCAACACCTCGGCGGCTGGCTCGAGAGCGAGCCTTTTCTCCTCTTTTCCCGTCTTCTTCATCCGGCCGTATCCCCCCTGCCGCTCTACCGCTTTCGAACCATCGCCTCCTCTCTCGTGATGGCGCAACACCGCGATGAAATTTTCTCCCCCTACCCGCCGTTCCACCTGCCGGAACGTACCTGTAAAGTATTCACGAGGATTTATGGCCGCTTTTCAATCCATAATCGGGGTGTACCCCGATGGGTGGAAAATAAAGCGTCATCCATCGTGGCCACGCACGTCAGCGTGCCAATCAATCGATGCCCGGCGCGTCTCTCGGTCTCGCTCTCGCACTCTCTCGCTTCCTTTTTTTTTTCATCTTCTCTATTTGGGCGCACGCTCTCGTCTCGTCCTTTTATTTTCGACGCCGTGGCTCGAAATTTCGCTCTGGTTTCCTGGTCGCTCTACTCCTCTTTTTGATCTCTCCATCTTCTCCCTCTTTTTTATTTTTTTTTCCCTCGCAGACAGCCTTGAGAGAGGCTCGGAATGGAAAGGGAACGTCGAGGAGATATCACTGTAGGATTTTCGCATGGAAAACGCCTCGCAGAAAGCCCCTTGTGTTAAGCTCGTTTGACGCTGCGCGCGCACGGACTAAGCTTCGGGCGTAGATTAATTAAATCCGCATCAAAGTCGATGCACGAGAGCGTGCGAATTGCTTTCCTCGATGTTGCTATTCGTTTCCAATTCATTTTCTTCAAGTTCGTCCTTTTCCTTTGGAATCGCGCTCGTTATTTATAAAATTGTAATTTTAGATATCCCATCGACTGTATTCTTACAAATCTCGTAATTACATTTTATAATGCAAAAGGTGAAGATAAATTATGTAAATTACGTAAACGGCGGTAAATTATTCTGCACGCAATATATTAGAATTCGTGCCAAATTGCTTGAAACGCAACTTGAATCCACGTTCCATAATTATATCACTTTAATGCGAATAATTTCAAATTTCTCAATGCTTTATCAAATAGCTTTGGTGAAATCTAAAAATTGTAATTAAAATTAAATTGCTATAAAAGTAACGACGCATAAATGTTATTACAGCTGATTTTGATTTATATTAATTATAATTAGAAATAAATGAATGCGGTTCGTTAATTAATGTTGCTAGATTAACGCGTTCTACATTTAATCGACTGCGGTTAAAGGAAGGATCAATGCCCTTCTTGCAAATTGTGCGTAACGCGACCGATACGTAATAACAATTAAACGTCGCATTTGGATGACGATGCGGCGAGCATGGTAACGCTCGTGTAACGTTTAATGGCATCGCCGATAATTTAGTCCAATTTACTTCGAAAAGCTGCGTATCCGAGCAAATTAAATGGGGATCATAGCATGTCGTGCATCATCCGATCTGCGACGAACCGCGACGGGCGATGACACCCCGGAGAGCTTAATTTCTACGAGACTCTGGGGGCGATATTTCGCCGGACTTTTGCGCGACCATGGTCCACCTGGTATATTTTTTCTATGCTCTTTAATCTAGGATAATCCATCCCGATCACTTGGCAATCTCTCTATAACTCTCTATAACTTGGCAGAGAAGATTATTTATTGTACCTGGGACTACGCTGACGTCAAAATAGAGGCCATATCCGCGATAAATAAATCGGAAATCAAGAGGGACGCTCTCTTTGTTTTTTTTTTGGCGGAAAAAAATGACGAAAATAAATATGATTTACCATCTTAGATCGATAAATTTTTGTAAAATATAGATATTTGTTAAAAATCTTTTCCAAATAAGAATATTTTTATTTAAAAAAAGAAGTTTTATTTTATTATGCTTTAATAAAAATTTAAAAAAGTTAGCAATATATTTTTTATATAAAAAAATTGTTCCGAACTAATTAGCTCAGGTCATCGAATGTGAATCTTTTTTCTACATATGAAATAAGACGTTAATATTGACAAGTTTCAATATATTTTTATCTCATGTCGAATTGACGTGAGTCCAGAAAGGTAGAAATATTCGATCGGAATTATTCATCAATCTGCAAAATCGGTTTTCATGCGGACACGAGAGAAGTACAACACACGAAATTTGTTATAGATTTCATTATTGGGTTTAATCAGTCGAGTGAACGAAGTCGACGAAAAATCTGAAATTAAGCAATTAACGGTCACGACGTATTGCTAGAGAACGAAGTCACCCATTATCGAAGTATCGCGATGGATTGATGCAGCGAAAGGTGAACATAAAAGCATGATGAAGTTCTGAAAGGGAGCTAAATTTCATCTCGTTTATTGAGCAAAGCGTGCATCTCATTTGATCATAACAGGCATTATGTTCATTAGTCGCTTGGAAGTGTCTCGGAGAGGTGAAACTCCGTCGGACGAAAGTATACACTTTTGCACGTGTGTCGCCGGTATTTCCGTTTATAATATATATATATATATATAATTAAACCACAGTTTAATCTTTTATGGACCGCTTGGAAAGATGAAATATTAGTATAAATCGCATGTCAGACGTGATCCCAGGTTATATTAAACATTATCGCATTTATACGAGATTCGATTAAACGTCAAGTAAAATGGTTGAGTTAATGAATAATGTGACGCTCAATTCCGCGGTCCCTTTTATTTTTAACTCTTAACTCTTTGAGGCACGGAATTTTAGAAAATAAAAAAACCCTATGTTGTACTACGGTTTATTTTAACTAATAAGGAAGTAAAAAGGAGAAAAAACCTCTGTTCTGGTAGCACTTGTAATTTTTCGAGGTGGTATAAAAAAAATATCCCACCATTGTATATTTATTGTATCAAAAAGATGGGACACTTTTAATCCCGCCATGCCTCAAAGAGTTAATAGAAACCTGAAAAAGCTATAGAGATGTATTTTTGTACACGCGGTACATAGATTACCCTCTTCCAGGGTAACGTAAGATCGATACCGTGCGCGATACTAATCGGGAGTTACACACGCGCGCGAGTGTATCTCAGAGAAGCATCGCTCGCAGGCGAAACGTAATCGTAGAGTACGCCGGTAGTTACAGATACAACATCGCTTTAGAGATCGAAGTAGCCGTCCATTTCTGCAAATAGGAAGTCTAGTTTCGCGTGCAATGTCGTACACGTGTAACAGTCCGCCTCTGCAAATATGGAGTTTAATTTGCCTGCGACGTTACGTACATGCATCTGCCTCTAAATGTCTTGTACATATACCCAGTCATTATAGAAGTAGCGTAAAACGCGCGTAGGGTCGATAAATAAATTTATTTCATTAGACTTCCGCGGCAAGATACAACGCCGCGTTTTTAACCCGCAGTTCCTTTTTCCTCTCCGCGTATTTTTTACCGGATAGAATCCTTGTTGCGAGATAAACTAGGACAAAATCCGCTCTAATTACTGTTTCATGCGGTCAAAGTTTCGATCTGCTTTGCGCGTTCCTTGCTATCGTTATTCACGACAATTGAGAAGTTCTACGTTGAATGCGGCTCGTTACCGTCACGACGGAGAGTTTTGAATTCCACGCTATGAGTATCGTGGCGGGGAGTGGAGGGGAGGGGAGGCTTACCGAGGCCCGTTGCGAAGCTGGTGGAAGAGATTGGGCACGACTGGGATGGAAATTGTAATGGCAATTACCAGTGGTAATCAATGGGCCGCGCTCAGACCGCGCCAATAATTTCAGGACCGGCTGGAAAACCGGGCGGTTTCTGTGTACTAACGCGCACACGTCTGCGTGCGAGGGCGGAAGAGCCAAAGTGGCGGAGGCGTGTGCTCGCCGCGATTTTAATTGAGTTAATTTTAAGCTCGCGCCACCGAGGCGGCTTCGCGTGCGCGCGAACGAAGCGTCGAAAAGAAAGATTTCGGTGGGCATTACGGTCGCGTGTAGCGACCGTAAAACATTTTTCCAGTAATATATCTTTTTTTTTCTTCCTTTCACCTACTGGCATCTCATCCTAAAATTTCCAAAGTCGGCTTACAGCAGATTTTTCTTTTTTTCTTTTTTTTTGGTACACGGAAGTTACATTTTACCCTGGGCATCAATCGGATTCGAGAATGCTTTCCGATGAGTTTTTCCATCATGTTGGACGGCAAATGTGTTAATCCGCGATTTTGTAAAAAAAGTAAAAAAAAAAGGAATATGAAAGGTTAATGATTCGTCATTAGGATATCAAAGACGACGAATTTGGTAATTCAACGAAACTACAATCGGCCGCATTCTCTTAAAATCGTAAAAATGGCGGTAACGAGCTGGCGGCTGGTACTACGCGTGTCCCAAACGGCCACGTGCAATCAAGTCGCGATTTTTATTACATTTTTTTTCTGCATGAATTCACGGCGCGTAGAAACCAGCAAACACACGGACGCGAATGCGCGGATCGGCAAAGAGAATATTCGTGATTTTTATCAAAGAAGGGGGTTTGCAATGTAAATGGGGAATGAGTCCGCGCGAATAGTCGATTACAAAGTGTATACGTGTATGATGTAATTAAAATTATTATTTTATAAGCGAGGAGATATCACAAATTCAATGAAGCATAAAGCGTAAAGGATGCGCTGTAAAGGCATAAAGGTCATTTTATTACGACGCGACTTTTAAAACAGGAGCAATATTTTATCGCCGGATAATCGGGAATATTCCCCGATTAAGGAGAGCGATTTTTGCCGGAGCGACTCGCCGCAGGAATGTATGAAATTGTTGTACGGGAG
Source organism: Tetramorium alpestre (assembly GCA_021460005.1). NCBI lineage: Eukaryota > Metazoa > Arthropoda > Insecta > Hymenoptera > Formicidae > Tetramorium > Tetramorium alpestre. The sequence goes on from JAJVSH010000109.1 coordinate 296,316, forward strand.
TTGACCTACTGACCCGCGCAGGTTCAAGCAGATTGGTCGCGCGGTTATCGAGATTCCGGCTAACTCTCTATGGGACAGATCGTACATCGAGATGGCATTCGCAGACGAAATTACGTGTCACGAAAATATTCGCTTATTATTCCGCCGCCCTCGGCACTCGAAAGCGAATATCGCCACACATTTCCGAGAGATTATTTATCTTCTGCGCGCGGGAAACGATCTGCGCCCCCGCCCCTTCTTCCGGAATATACATATATCACTTACAGCTACACGAAGGTAACGATCAAGTGAAGAAACGTGGACGGGAAGTTAACGGATCGTTTGTCATGTACCAGCTCGTTTTCCGTAAATTTTTGCGTCGCCGCGACGACGGTCACGTTGAACGCGGAAATTCCAGCGGGATGGATGATTAATTGAAATCACTTCGGGATTTTTGCGAGGCGGGATTTAATCGTGTATCTCGTTTTAACTGTATTACGTTACGTTACACGGTGCATTAACCGCATAGGAAATAAGCAGATTCCCTGTCTCTCTCGTCTCTCTCCTTCGCCGTCGCGCGGATTACCTTGTCGTTTAACTGCATAACAATAGTAGCACGGCTCGCCGGGCGTGTTTCATTTCATTTCTTCCAAGCGACATGCGTACGCGAAAATTCTCTCCTGTCACATTTTCGGCGTTTAAACGCGACGTGAACAGCGGAGCTAGACGTTATGCAAGCCGAATAGAGTTATCGATCGCGACATAAATGATGGAAAGTGTTTAAATTATATATACGCTGCTGGGTAAAACATAGACCGAGAAGATGTTAGAGACGTGTAACGTCCGCAAAATTCAACAAAAAGGGAAACTAGGAAACGTTTGCGGCATCGCTTCCACTCGTCGATAAGGGAATCCGTTTCACTTTTATTTATGTGATCCCGAAGCGTCTTTCCGCTTCGAATCGAACGTGTCGCTATCTCGTCATATTGTTGCACATTGTTTCGTTGCCCTCGTTTGAGCTCATGGCGGTCGGGAAAGACGTGCGTTTCAGGTTGTCGTATCGAGGGTAAATTGTTATCGACAGGAATATCATCGTTCGCGGCGTGCAGTATCGGTTAAGGCGACGTCGCTGGAGTGCAGGCGGCTAAATCGATTCTCAAGCAATTACCACCTACGTAACACGAGCGTCTGAACCGACATGCTAAACAGGGGCTGCGATTCCGTGCCACGACTCCCGGTGCCGCCTTCCTCTTTCCGTTTATCGAGAGGCGAGCGCCAAAACGATTGAATCGTTGCGCGAGTTTTCCCCTTTTGAACGCAACGTGAAATAACAACCGAGGAAACGTCCGACGTAATGCTAAAGAGAAATCGGGCCGCGGTGGAAGGAGCGGGATCACGAAAACGCCGCTTCGCACGCCGACAGACTGGGTCAAGAAGTTGGAATCGGGAAGTTGCGACGCCGTTAGAGAGGGACATTCGAAAGAGGGAAGTTTTTCCGTTTACTCGTCGCTCGTAATGAGCGAAGTTGCGCGACTTTATAATACCACGACAATTCGCTGGACTTAATATGCATCGCGATAGAATTCCAACTTAACCGAGGAGGAAGGGGGGAGGGGGCAAAGCTCCTTATTTTCCCCGTTAGCTATCCTTTCTCCATCGTTTTCTCATCTCCGCGAGCCGATCATCTTCGGCATCGACACGACAAGAAATTCCCGATGTACCGATGCCATTATCTCTCCGCGAGTGAGTGAATTGCACGCTAATGGATTACATCCGACGGACGGTTACGTTCGAGTTAAGATCCATCATTCGTAACTGCGCTATTAAACCCCCCGAGGCTCTCTTCCACCGACGTGAAGAATTACATGTATATATGCGCTGGCGACACGACGCGACGCGACGCGACGCGGGTGCTCCGTCCTCGGATTTCAATAAAAACGTCAAATTTTATTTTCAAATTCACCGGCACCACCGTCGCGCCCATCGTTCATGTTCCTTGTCACCGTCGAGCTCGTCTTCCTTCGTCTGGGGTCCCGTGTCGTTTTTCCATCGTGTCCTCTTCCTCCCACGTCCTTCTCCTCGTCCCTTTCTCGGCGAGTCTCTCTCTCTCTCTCTCTCTCTCTCTCTCTCTCTCCCGGTACAGTCTGTTCGCTGCGTGTCACCGAGCGTGTTCCCCTCGTTTCCCTCGCGGAAAACCGATCGCAATAGAAACGAGAGTTTCAACCTACTGGCGAGACCGCGTATTATTTTCGAGACGTGATCGGTCGTTATATCCGAAGGGTCTCTTTCGTTACCCTTCTCTGATACGTTTAACGTTCGCGAGCTGAAACGAATGGCATAATTGGAACAGCTCGGACATAACGCGCTCCATGTCTAAATATCTCTCGAGTTTCGCGTCGGTTGTAATAAGACAGGTATTCCCTCGATGTATGTCGAGAGACGTTCGCGACAGAGATATGGAAAGGTACGTCGGCGATACAGCGGTACGAACCCAGCGGCAAACGGTTTGTCAGGAGGTCGTGAATTAATTCGCGCCCGGCACCACCTACTCGGCCCACCCGCTCACTCGCCGGAAAGTTAAATTCACGAGTCGTGCGAGGTACACGAGTTTCCACTATCGTTCTAAAATTCAAACGAGCCACCGGCGAACTGGGCACGGTACTCGATCGTCGGGGTCGCGCCGCGGTTTTAAAATACTTGTCCGACCGAGACCACCTGAGTCGACTGCGAAACGAAATTCGCGAACGATATCTCGCAGGAGCGAAGGGAGGGAGGGAGGGAGGGGAAATAACCGTGGTATATGCGGAGTACGCTGCTGGAGGCGACTACATTTTAGAAAGTAGATTGCCAGGGACTTGATACGCTCCGTTCTGGACCAAAGCGAAAAATTAGCCATTCTTTTCAATCAAAACTCAATTCTTGAAAAGAGATGTTGGTAAAAATCACCATTATTAAGACCGCTTCACGGCATGATAATGGAAACAATAGCGTAATATACAAACATCAAACGAGGAGTAAAATGCTGGATAAATATTACTAATTAGAAGGTAAAATTTAATGCGTTATTGACTGGAGGTTGTTCTTAAAATTCAAAGCTTCATTCTCTCATGACCGCATTTTTCGCGTCAATACATTCTGGAAAGTTTCGGTTTCTGGCTTTAAATTCACCGTTTCGGAATAGCACAATCACACATAGACGGAGAGCTTTGTCTTCAAGAATATTTCATCTTCCGTTCGAGTAACGGAAACAGAATGAGAGCGTCGTTCCGATTTAAAGTAATCGTCCTCGTCCAGCCTCGTTTATCTCTTCATCTCTCGTCGTAGATACGACGCGTTTCACCGAAGAAAGCGCGGCGAGGCTCGATGCGAGGGTGGAAAAACGAGGAAACGAATGTAGCAACCTGTTTTATCCTCCGTTTCTCTTGCTACTTCCATCCTTTTTCCTATCCCGTTATTCTCTCTTCCTCCTCCTCCTCCTCTCTCTCTCTTTCTTTCTCTTTCTCTCTATCTATCTCGCCGCGGGTCGATTTGAATAAGCCTGCTGAGCTTGAAGCTCTCGCGAGTTGAAAAGCCGCACAGTGTTTGTCGAATGCCACTTCGTATGCCAGCAACGCGAAGTACGTTCCTAAGCAGGCGAGCATTTTCATATTCGGCCGTGTGCGCATTGTACGTGAGCGAGTTTTTATGCCAAATGTAGAGACAGGCGAAATGGAACTGAGAATGCAACGGCGACTCTCTTTTTCCCCCGACGAAATCTGGGATTACCATCGCCCTCGTTCCGGGTTCACGAGTCGACGAAAGAAACGCTTAAAGCGCGATGATAAAGTTTCAGTAATACGCTTCCGCGTGACTATTATGTTGTAACAATCGCATACATAAAATATTGCCAAATATTTTCGATATAGTTGAGTGTATCACATTATTATCGCCGTAATCATATTGAAATATGCTCATTGATACTAATTAAATTATTGTACAATATTAATTATATTATACTGCATAATTGCATAATTAATTAAATCACATAGCATATTATTATAAATTGATAAACTAATCTTTTCTTTGAAAACTAGATATTTATATGCATGAAATGAAATTATTGTATATAAAAGATGTGCAGATTGATGTCTATCGATTAATTAAGCTGCTATTAATTAAACCAAAACGACCGGAATTTCACATAAATAAAATTGATTTAATAATTATTTCCTTATATTGTCGAATATGCGATTTCTTGATCATTTCTACAATTTCACGAAAAAGATCACCTTTATTAATTTTAAAAATAATTCTTAATAAAAGAGAACAGTATAAAGGAGAGATTATCTTAAAACATAACTCAGAATGTTACTTTTGCAATTATGAAGTAAAGCAAGGAATGTAGTTCGGAAATTTACAAGTTTCAACGACGGCCTGATTATTCGATGTGTAAATTACCAGCGTGGAGAAATCCAATGACATACCAGGAGCGAAGAATCCCGGCAATCTAGCTACCGTAAATGCCAGGCCTACTTTATTGGGGCGACAATAGCTGCCTGCGGAATGATACGCGGCCGCTCGGGTAATAATAAATATTGGATTCCAACGGATTTCAATATCACTCCGTTGCACGAATCATCCTTCATTTCGCATTATTGGAACAGTTACGAGAGTTTCTTCTCTTCCTCTCCTTCTTTTCTTCCCTCCTGCCTTGATCCGTCGTACTGGTCTCTCTCTCTCTCTCTCTCTCTCTCTCTCTCTCTCTCTCTCTCTCTCTCTCTCTCTCTCTCACATACACACTATCGGCACCAAATCCTGTAACCCGGTGGTCCAGGAGTTCCCTTGTTAAATTTTTACGGCCAGCAGTTTTTGTCCCCGACGAGCAACGTACGGGGACAAGCGGAAGCGGGTTTCGTGTCATCCTTCAGGATCGCTCGGAATTTATGAGGCTCAGCGTATCGATATACATTTATAGAGCACCGTCGATACATTTAATCGAATATTCGAAGCGGCGATGAGCCGGGACGGAGGGAGTTCGACGACCTTATGCGGACTTCCGCGTTATCTTTTCGTTGTACAGAGCGTGCCGTCGACGCTGATCGATTTTGAATATATCCGTATTATCCGAGTTAGTAATCCAAAAGAGGAGTGGAATGGTTTATGATTGGTGACCTTGGATTAATGGGGATTCCGTAACATATATTGGCAGCGATCGTCAAGTATGTTAATTTTGCAACAGTTTACGAGTTCGAGAGCTAGAACCGTTTAAACTCAATGAAACCGTTCGTGACAATCTTCTATTGACAATTGAAAGAAACGGCAGAGACATATTGGAAGAGCAATATATCAAAGAATCCAAAAATAAAAAGTAATTTACAAAGTAATTTGCAACCACATAAATACGCTTTCTGACTTCATATTTCTTTATATAATCACGTCCAATTTTTATCGTACTTTACAAGACGAAAATGTTATAGAGACTAAGAGATTATATTAATTAATATAAATTACATATAAATATTTACATATAAATACTGAATATATTATTATAACGCTAAAATTATATTGTTTGATTTTGTTATATCTCACAACCACAATTATGATTTATTAGTTATAATTTATTTACCTTGCGATAATACAAATGCATAAATTATTTTGACAATCTTTTTTACAGGATATAATAATGCTTTCTAAAAATACGATAAAGCATTTTGAAAATTGATCGATAAGTGACGTTCACGATCTAGTAGTCATTTATATAATTTTAATTAAAATTAAAGAATAGAAAGCAGTAATTAAACTGAACAAAATCATCCATAAAGTTTTCTTCATAATTGTTAGATATTTTACTGCTTATTTGTTATTTTTCTGGATAAAAACATGAATTTTTATTTTAATGATTCAAAAGTATTCTTAATCCTATTTGTATTGCTATAACGAATGTAATATACGTTAAATAGACCCACGTATGAAGCCAGATGTCTAATAAAATGGCAACGCGATTTTTAATGAAACTATGAGAAAGGGAAGCTAATTGGACGCGGAACGATGACGAAAAATAAAATATTTCCTTCAACGGTGTGCGAATGGAACTCGATATGAAAGAAGGCTCTCGATGATGAAAAGATATCCATCTCTTCGCAACAACGTCTTTCATCTTTCCATACAGCCCTACTTCACGTCTGCCTGGCAACATGGTCAGAGCCGAGCTGATTGGCCGGAACTCCGTGAAAGGAGACTCGATCAAAAAGGACGAGAGAGACTTTTTTCTGGACCTTGTCTCAGTCTGAGATTCGTATCTTCTTTTTCTTGCGGGACAGCCTCCTACCTACCGAGCGCGCGAAGTCGATAAGTCAAAGCGGCCGACATTTTAATTATGGCACACCCGGAAATTGCAAGGTACACGGAAACGAATGTAACGCCAGCGATCCTCGTTAATTCTTCCAGCCAGACCGCGTCTTCCCATCCTGCCTCTCTTCCCGGTCTCACTCTGTATTGTCTCGTACAGAAAATATGTGCTACGAACGGTACGATGCGAATCTACTTTGATCGCGATACAGGTGAAACAAGTGAATTTTCAATAATTGAAAATCAGTTTTTATGTTCGTTCATAAATGGAAATGAAAGAAGTTATTTTTCTAAAGAGCTGTCGAGAGAGAAAGAGCTGAGAGAGAAACAAATTCCAGAGAGAGAGTTCAAATGTTCGTTTTTATCTTTTACAATATGTACAATTATTTGCTATTATAGTCGCGCTTTTAAGGGATTCCCGGATTCCCGTACCGTTAAATAAATGTCTCCATCTATCTATTTATCTCTTCAGAGCAGCTTTTTTTCACAAAACGAAATGGGATCCAACCGTTCTGTTTTTATCGGACTGCGAGATTTGAATTATGATCGTTGCGATATTGGCCGCGGATTAATGTTCGATTTCCGCGCCGGATGTGGTCGCTAATGGACGTGCGAGTGACTCAAGGAGATATTGGAAAAGCGATCGGCTTCTTTGAGAAAAAGTTTTCGATAATAAATATTCGGATTTAAGTTAAAGCTAATGAGAATCTAAAATTCCAAATTATAAACGCCTTTTACCTGCTATTTACCTGTTATTTATTTTTCTATCGAGCGTATTGCAAAAGAATATTAATAGATTTATTCATGTTGCATGAAATTCTCAAAAATTCCTGTACTTAACGAGATAAATAAATACAGAGCGTTAGAGAAAGAGGAAGAAAGAGAGAAAGAGAGAGAGAAAACAAAGATTCTAAATGCAAAAAGGTACAAGCAACACAAGCAGACCTATCATGTAATATTTGACGCAAAAATAATCTACGATAATGCTCATGCTACTTTCTCTTTCACACAATCGCTCGTTTCGTGCGCGCTTCAAAGTTCCTAATATCTTCTGTTCGCCGCTACCCTCGATAACACAATCGAATCGTAATTACGGTAGCGTGTCTTCGTCCGTCCAGACTTAAAAGTTACGGCAACTCTCGCGAGCAATCGTCAGGGTCGTTTAAGCCTAAGTGGTCTAATTTTCAACCACCAAATGGCTGTCTTCGGATTCCTTAGTACCTCGTTAACCGCCAATGTGGACGAGGAAGTGTGTCTGCGGGTCTTTATTGGTTTTAGATATCTGCTGAGGTCGCGTATAGAAGTTCCACGAATGAACTACGTACACACACACACACACACATATATATATAATATGTATATATATATATATCCTCTGGCCGTTTGATACTCTTCTCTTCCCGATTCTGCTTTCCAAACGGCTTTTCACGATTTTTCCTTCATATTTTACGAACCACGGGAAATTATTTTTGAAATAACTTCCATAAACTCGATTTCGTAAGAAAAATTAATTGATATGGCGATGCGATTTCGCTCGGAAATTTTCAATTTAATTTTCCGCTCGCATCGCTTGCATTCCCGATGCGCGCGTGCTCTCGAAACTCTCCGAAAGATAGCTGAAATCCGGATGATAGACGAAGCGTTAACGAAGCGGTGATAATTCGAAACTGGCTTACACTTACGCAGTTTTATGGAACCTTTCCCGCCGCGAAACTGCTGGCCACTATGTCATCGCAAGCAAGTTGCGACGTCGCCGACGTTTCCCGGGAAAAATGTTATCCGACACCATACGTCTTCGGGATAATGTAAAGAGAGGCGAGGGTCGGTAAGAATAATGCGGGCGTTTTCAGAAGTCGTCGACGGGCGAAATGGATTCTCGCGAGTTATCCATGGGATATGGGTTATGGGTCGAGGGAAGAGGGAGGGAGAGACGAGGGAGACGATGGGGCAGGGCCCATATTCGGACTCTTCTCAGAACTAGAGGGTGTGCGAAACGACGACGGATGAAAAAGTGCTCGCGATTCGTATAAAGTGATTTTAAGTGAGAGTCAGCTCGCGTCGAAAGTTCGCCCCGCTGAGATATGACGGCAAATATTAAAATCTGCTGGCCGGTCATCGGAATTCGTGGCCCTTCGGCGCGAATCCATAAGGGCGAATGATTCTTACATAGAGGAACACGATAAAATTGCAAGAGTTTGGTATATGTATAAGGTAAAAGGAAATAATCAGCCAGTTTTTAGCGCGTTAACGCTTGAACGACGGTGAACGTAAAAATACAACCGTTTCCTGATTAATGGGGGAAAAACATTTATCGTGATAATGTAATCAAATCAACGTTTCGTCCATTTTAGCATATTGCCTCAGGCATATCTAGACTCATGTGTTACGTAACGCGCAATCGATGACGTATGCAAAGCCGATCGTCACACCGTCACACGATCTCCCGCCGAATTTATCGCGATAACGTACGATTACATAGGCGGCAGGTTCCAGTCTGAAGCATCGATCCGGCGCGAATTCCGGTCGCATCGTAAAGTCAACGGTTTCAATAATACCTCGCTATTTTACACCTCCCATTTATTACGGTGACGCGCAACAATAATTCGCCCGAAAAAAAAAAATGGTGGAAATTCTATACAGACGACCAACGATCGTCACGTGCAATAAAGATCCCGCTTGACGACGGTGCCCGTCATCGTGGTGTGTTCCCAGCGGTGGGTCGGATGTCGCGTAGATGTTACCAGGAAGCGGAGGATGGGAAGATATGCGCTCCTGTTGAAATATTCGTCTCTCGGCGGTGGATACGGCGAGGAAAATTTTGTGTACTTATCGAGTTATGTACTCGCTTCACGTTCGTCGGATGTATCGAGCCAATTTGGGCGTCTGCAGTCAGATCAACTGCAGCTGCAGGCGAGAGGGGAACCGGGGGGAGGGGGGGGAGGACGGAAAGAGGGAAAAAGACGCGGGAGGCCGAGTGCGGATAGCAGGGGATCCGCAGGGCCAAGCCGGAAGGTAAAGGAACCGATTTCTACGCTAATATTTGCGAAACATTACGCCGCGGCAAAGCGACACATACTCGGAATGAACATTCGTCGTCGAGGAGGATTCCACCTCTCGTCAAGGTTGAGATGGAGAGGGGTGGGAATCGTGAAGTTCTTAGCGGGACATCTTGTGCCGAATTCCGCCGGCACGGCTCGCGGAATCTCGCGCCGACGACGAATGGAGTTCGTTTGCCGTGATTTGCATCTGAATCGAGTCGACGTCGGTGCACAATTAGATCGATCGACTGTGATGGGACCGCTCGAATGGGATTGGTCTCTCGGAGAAACATCGTCGAGAAAAATGCATGAAATTTTACCGCTTTGAAGTGTCTCAAGTCTTTCACCTGGAAACTTCAACCCTCAGTAGACACCATACATTTTCGCGGGTTTTTGATGTCATGGGATTTACGTTATCACTTTAAAGAGAAAAAAAATCTTTCGAGTTAAAAGATGCGAGGATGATTTTGATCTATTATCTTATATATTTTGATTTAAAAACTTTATCATTCTTATCTTATTAATTATTAATAATTTTAATATAGGGTCGGCGCACCATTTGTGGCCACTTTAAGAATTTTTCCAAGATATAAACGCATTTTAATTAAATTCTTTTCGTTATCTAATAACTTTAACTACTTTAATATATTCTTAAGAATCTTTTAGATAATAAATTTAAAATTGGCAAGCAAATAAAATTAAATAGATGTTTCAAAAATAAGAATTATGTTATAAGTTCCAATTTCACCGTTTTTTGCCAGTATTTAGATTTATCATAAAATCAATTATACACGCATTCAGCAAGTGAGTGTGATCAACAGAAATATTGTAAAAACAAAATTTATCTACTACGTAGGGTCAACAAGAAGCATAAACTAAATAATTTGAAAACTAAAGAAGACAGTGGCCAGAAATGGAGCAATGGCTACAAATGGTGCGCTGATCCTATTTTACTTTTTTCACATGGGGAAAATATGATTTTGGCCAGAAAATATTTCATTACTAAACCAAAGTTGTACACGTACAAATTTAGTACAACGCGTACTAAATATTTCGAATATTTATATTTGCACCGGTTACATCATTTTCCAGCAAAATGTATAAAGTGTACAGTTCAAGCGATTTTCCCCCGCATGTATGCTTTGTCATTATTTAATAATTAAGCGGATTAAATGGCTTTCCTTTTATTTATTTAATAAACTCCGCAAACACGCGTACGCCAACGCGCGGTACGAGCGGTGGATTATAAACTGAGCAATCGGCCGCGAGAACGAGAAATTCTCTTTGAACAACCTCGCCGTTTCTCCTCTGCGAGGGGGGTGACCCCGATAGTTCGAATCAGCCGCAAACGATGACGTAATTCGGGCGGAGGCGATATTAGTCGAGGTGTTCGGATACCTCCGGCAACTAACGCGATTACCGAGCCGTTTTTGGTTACTCGCGCGAGATCGTAGTACCGGGAGGGGTGCAAGGAATGCCCGCACCACACCACCATCCTCTTGTTTCCCACCCCTCCCTCCCCCTCCGCGTCGCGTAGAGCCACACGTCCGCACTCCCCGTTTGTTCCGGCCGCGCGTTATATGCCGAGGGCTCGAGGGCTCGGAGAGATGTGCGGGTGAAACTTCTTCAGCAAGTACTGCGCATAGCACCGGCATCTACTTGGAATAATTCGCGTAGTTAGCGCGCGGCAGTTTATCACGCCGCGGGTGACAACGTTCGCTCGCCCGTACATAGGTACTGAGGCTTGCACTTGCGGGTCTCAAGCCGACAAGAGGGGTTGAGTGGGTAAGAGAAAGAGAGAGAGTCTGTTGTCGTCGCTATACACACATAGTTCAGTAAACCGAAACCAAGACCACGGAGGATCCTCAGTAAGCGTCCGATGAGGAGACATCTCCAAAATAGTCGACGGATCAGTTTTGCTACCAGCTACTTGCTACATTAATGCGACTTTAATCCCGCTATTATCGTGCCCGTTTGCAGCTTTCGTTTTTTCATTTTTGAACGCTGCGAGAATTCTGATTTACTTACTGATTTACTGGAGCGCCTCAAAATGGTGAATACATAATGATATGAAAAATAAATGTAGCTCTCGACAAACGAAATGCATAGGATATCTCGGTTATTATGAAGTTACTCTTCCACGCTTAAAAAAGACGTGTCGAAAGTCTCGAAGTAATTGTCGCCTCTTTTTCGCTGATTCCTTTTCTCATTTGGCTCACTTTATTGCGAGATTAGTTAATAATAGACATGAAAATTATGAGCTAATTTTTTGCTTCACTTTTTGAAAAGTTACTTAATATTGGGCTATCGAGACTCTCGTCAATAGTAAGTAACTTTTTACAAACTAAAGCAAAAAAATTATTTTTAGAAGCAAAAAATTAGCAAGTAATTTTCATGTCTTATTGATTACGTTCTAATAAATTGACACAAATAGCTTTATAGCTAGACGTATATATCTATATCAAACTATCTGAGCTAAATTCTCACAACGTAACGAATAAGATATGAAAATTATTTGCTAATGTTTGCTTCTAAAACTAATTTTTTTGCTTCACTTTTTAAAAAGTTACTTAATATTGAACTATCGAGCTTCTTGTAACTTTTTAAAAACTAAAGCAAAAAAATTATAGTTTTAGAAGTACAAAATTAGCAAATAATTTTCATGTTTTACTCGCGCAATAGGAAGTAAGCCAAGCGAGAAAACCAATCAGCATCGTGAAAAAGTGGCAACAATACTTCGAGACTTTCGAGTATCGATTTAACATACCCTTTTAAAAGTGGATTTTAATAATTTTTCAAATGAATAAATTGTCAATTTTTAAATCTATTAAAAAAATAAAACGGATCAACTTTATATGTATATTGAAACATAGAGAAGGCTCATTTGAATTCAAATATATGTACACAGTAAATAAACGTACGGTTAAATGAGACCAATCGTTCTGCGTGCAATTACGATGAAAGAAATCTGATATCGGATGATTATTGGCAGAAATATCAGGGATATATTATACCTGATATTACCCGCTCTTTCTATTTGACGGATTATTTTCTCGTAATTTCATCCGATTGGTATTACCTATTAATTTACCTACTAATTTACATTGAGCGAATAATTTTATGATTAACAGTTTCTATTGCTTTCACAATGTAAAAATGTTTGCAATAAATAATAAGATTGCCATATTTAAATTAATCGCCTATTCCGTCCGCGTTTCTTCCTTATTCGAGAAACAGTATCTTTTCACCGGTGGTATAAAATACTTCGGGACGTTACGGCCGCAAGATGCTTTAATAAAAGACCATCAATCACTTTCCATTACGTGCTGGCGCGCGCGTATACGCGGACCTGTGTTTTGTCGCAACACGCGAAAGTCGCGTTTTAATGAAAGATCGTCGGTCTTCTAGATTTCATTCTGGGTGCCCGGTTCATTTTACCGTATTAAATTCTCGACGTGCAGTCGACAAAATGGCGATGTGCGCGCGCGCGACGTTGTGTCTCTAGATCGTCTATTTTAATGAAAAATAACTCAGTTTGCACTGCACATCGGAAACTTCGTTAAAAATATTCCTTCCGCGAACGGATTCCCCGCGCGACGGATTGGAATCCCTAGAAACTTCATGTCATCTCGTCCGAAGTCGGAATTGCGTCCCCACGTTGCAGCTACATCCGCATCGTCGACCTTCAAGCTTACGAATTGTTATGGTATATCCGCCGTTTATTGCGACATTTCACGCGTGACGATCGCCGATCTCATCAATGGACGGAGAAGAATCGTCTTTTCCAATTCTATCGGAAAGGGCTGGATGGCGCGAACCGCCCGGAGAGGCCGACGTCCGCAAAGGCTTCCGAAAATCGTGGTACGCGCGAGCCAGCAACTTGGATTTATGTCTCCCATAAATTCATGCGACTTCGCGGACCGTTTTTCCGATCTCGAATCCCGTTTGCCAATCTCCCTTTCTCTCTCTCTCTCTTCTTTCCGTTCCTTTACGCTCTTTTTATCCCACGGCCCCGGCACTCTCTTTCCTCACCGGCGCATTCCGGCATTCCGCGGGTTCTTCCCCATCCACGAGAATGAATCCCTCCTGGCTGCGGTCAGTTTGCTACTTATTATCAAGTGAAATATCGCGGTCGATTTGTTATCGCAGAGGGTGGGTACTTTGCGGGAGATCACGAGGCTTACGATTCATGCGCTTGTTGCAGCGACAAGAACAGAAATCTCGATGTTGGCTGGCGTACCGTGGCGTATTTTATGCTCTCGTAAATATGAAATGTCGGTTAATGTCTCGAGCACTTCATGCATCATTCGTACACGTATGTCACAAGCAAATTTGAATAATAGAAAGTCTGATGTAGCTAGCATTTAAAGAAATAATGCAAAATAGCCAGAGCTCTGAGACTCGTTGAAAAATATTAACAAATTGATTACCACTGACTGTCACAAGTGACCTGACCATATAAATTTTCAATCATGTGCAACTAACAGCCAAATCTCTAATTATACGTAATTTCTCATCAAAAATTCTATATGTACAGTAATGATATTTAAAAAAATCATGATAATTGATGTTTTGAAATAAATTTAGCAGCTTTAAAATAACTCTGATGTTTTTCATATCCTAATTGACTTTTTTACATTATTTAACACTGCCTCGCTGAGGCTAGCTTAAAGTAAATTCGAAATGTACGATTTATAACTTTATTATAGTTTTAATTACTAATTGAATTCTAATTAACGTTAACTCACGTACTATAACGAACTGCATTTGACTTTCAAAGCTAATTTTCTTATTACTTGTTTAAATTTTGTATTTACATCTACGCAGACATGTAATACACTACAAGAAACGAATTCCGCGAAATATTCAGTGCTATACCATAGAATAATCGTTTCCATTGATTATTCACGTTGTTTGTTCACGTTGTTCATTTCATGTTGTACAACGTGATGCGATACGAAGCGATCGAATTAACCGAAAAGTGACTCGTTGAAGGAGGCAAGTTCAATGAACAGAATATCAACGTGAACGTATATTAGCTCGCCAGACAAGAAAGGTCGAATTGAGAGTGAAACGATAGATTTAATTTGCGCGGCAAGTACTGGAACGAAACCCTGGCAGGAAGGGGATGGTTAATTAGCCCCGCCACAAAGGAACTCGATTATGTGGTGTTATATGACCGCGAATAGCGCAGGCTACTTTTTTCTACTCTTCCTCCTCCTTTGCGCCTCTCACACGCAGCGGCTCACTTATACCCCATTAGTCGACGCATAGAATATAACCGTATACCCTGCGCCCGCTGGAAAAAGGGTTGCCGACCTCGATACAAACTCCCTCATTGTTCACCGCGCGCATATGTGTGCACGTGTATGTCCGCAAGCGCATGCAGCCGTGTGCGCTGGCTTAAAAGGGTGGAACAAATTTCTGCTCGGCGCTTCGCAAAGGCAGCCCCTTTGGCTGAAGGGGCAAAGATGAATTTTTCGCGCCGATCTGCGTGCGTCAAAGTATTTCGCGTTATTTGTTACCTTCGAGGCGGGCGCCTGGTGTTTGTCCCTTGAATCGGATTATCAACCTCGTCCACTTTTGCGCGCGTGCACGCGAAATATCGCAGCGCGATCGTTTAATTCTTGATTTCCTTTGTCGCACGGACAAGAGAGCCGACATACCGCGTCGTTCGTGAAACTTTTTTTTTTTTTGCGCAGCAGCTTATTACAGTTTCACGAGTTTTTGAGTGGTTTCAGAAGCATCCCTCGACGGGCATTGTACTTTTTTTTTGCGAATTGCAATTCAGGATACACGATTTTGATGGATTTTGTGTAGAAAAATTTTTTTTCAGATTGCACAGTAATTTTTTACGTTTCCATTTTGTAATAGACAATTAAACGTAACTACGCAACATGAAAAGATTCGATTATACCGCGCGGTATTTTTATCCGGATAAGCGAAATCGATGTCGCAAACGCTACGCTACGCTACGCGAATGAAGTGCTATCAAAGCGTATATTAATGACGCGGGAGGAGAGGCTGTTTTGTATAGACCGGGGATTAAATCCCCGAGGAAAAATACAAATTCGAATTCCTTCTGCGACCAACCCCCGTCCGATAATCCGCTTTCGCCTCGTCTCGAATTATTCCGAGGAGGCGCACCGCGTAGCCGCCTCCCGACAGCTTGACAAAGACGCTTTATATTATTTCAAGCTTAATTTCGACTTGCATTATCCAAGCTCTCGAGTATCTCCCGATATTATTTCAACTGCGAAGCGAGAGCATCGATCTAGCGGCGCATCCTTTTCCTCGCGAGGAAACGTAGACGGAGATTTTCATCCGACGTTAATGCAACGGGAAGGCTAAAGCGGAGAGACGGAACAGAGAGAGGAAGAAGAGGGGGGCGGGGGCGGCAGGAAACGGAGTTACGAGAAAGAGAAAGGGGGGGGGATGAACGAGAGGGAAAAGGTTAGGTTAATTAAGGGAAGACTTAACGACGGGGTTTGTCCACCCACGTCCATTCGCGTTTCTTCCTCCTTCGCACCCCATTCGCCGTCGGGAGTTTGGCTCGAGCTAACGCGGAAAGTTGGCGTGGATTTCTGAAATTCTAATTCGCTCCTCTAATCTGCGCTATCCTTCTTTTCACTGACGCCCGCCTTCGAGGCACGCCTAGCTTCAGGAAGCACCCGCTCGTCTCTGTCTTTTCGCAGGGGCAAAGGAGAGCGGCAGATAATTACGTATATAAGAGCGATCGGCGATTCACAGAGGCGATAATTAGAAAAGGGAAGAAAGAAACGCTCGAATGCTGCTGAAAATTCACAATGAGGAATGTTGCGCAATTTCTTGTCAGGGTTTCGGGGGATGAAACTGCGGTTCCGTGTTCCGCGAAACTGGCAGGAGCAACGACACGCATTTCGGGGATGGGGGAGAGGGGGGGGGGGAGAACGGAAGAGGATGCTGCTCGCGAAACTCACGTAAGTATAACGAACGCTAACTATTGCGCCACGCGCCGGCGCGTAATACACTTACACGATTACGGCGGATAATAATATTGCGCCCGTATATACTGCAACATAGCGCGCGTTGTAACACGATAGCGTAACAATACCGCGCGAATACTGACGCATTAGCCTAATCTATAAGACGGTGCGCCTCACGTGCGATGTCTCGCGTTTGTGTGTGTTAATGTATCACAGTCGTGTCCGCAAGAACATACGCGTGTAGTCCATCACGTGTACACGTACCTTGTGTAATCTACAACATACCCTGCATAAGAAGCGCTATGGCGATTACAATGTATTTTGCATAACTACCCTCAAATTGATATTCGTTTCCTCGAAGATTACATATCTCGCGTATTCGAAATAAAGACTCTTGTTGAAATGTCGAAAGAAATATCTCATGTGTACATTTCATTGTCTGTTTGTCCTTCAAAATTTAAACTCCGATTTATTATGACACATCAAGTCACAGTTTAACAAATATAACATTTTAACAGCTATGTTTATATACACTTTTGCAAAGTATAATAAAAATGATTTAAGTTTTAATTATTTAATTGTTATTTTGTTCAATGTTTAATACATAAAATCACTAATATCACGTTTGTATATGTTCATAGTTATAAATAATAAAAATTATCTGGCAATTTTAATATTATTGTGCAATTTTAATATTATTTAATATTATTATGCTTCAACTTAACTTGTAGTACATTACAATTCGAGTGTAAGACTGTTGCGAACACGGCTGTGTAAATGGTTCCGTTAAATTTCGTACACGCATCTCCAAAAGCTCAGCAAAAAGCGGAATGAGAATCTCAAAGTGCTTCTCATGTTTCGAAAAGCTTAAAGAGACGGAGTACGTCGTGGAAAATAACAAAAGTTACACGGTACGTCGGGATACGTTCAACAGTAGCCGCATTCATGCAAACTTAAACGTCGAACAGCTCAGATACGTATTCTTCCCGGCGTCTCGGCACCGCAATATGCGAGCAAGGGAAGGAGATAAAGCGGAAGAGACACGCTCGGACATTGCATCGCTGGCATAGGACGTTGCCGGTTATCGCGGAAAAGCCCAGGAAAATCGGAGAGAGAAAGGCAGAGATAGATAGAAAGAGGGAGGAGGGAGAGAGGGGAAGAGACGCGATCTAGAAACTCTCGGGAACCAATCTTCTCTGATGAAAATACCTTGTCCTCTGTGAGGTTTGATACCGTACCCGCGGGGGCCAATTTCGTTTGTTACTTTTTGGAATACCGCGAGTACGTTTGAATTGGACGGGGTCCTTGCGAGGCAGATTCCAGGGGAACATTTTGAGGATACGTGCGGGCGAGTGGTCGGCAAAGCAGGGGCAAGGAGGCGGAAAATGGATTGCCCCCTCAGCGCGTGTCGCTTCGGCGATCGGTTCTCTCGACGAAAAATATTGGCGCAGCTTAATTAGAGCTCGAAACCACGTGCGAGCACAAGTACAAAAAGGAAAAGTGCTCCGATGTTAAACCTCCATCGTGATAGATAGACACATCGTGTATAAAAAAAAAAAAAGGATTTTATTGTGCTCTTCTTAATTGGCGCGATGCGATCCGGACGGAATTTTTAACGTGAGAGAGGCTACATTACGTAAAATAATGTACATAGAGTTGAAAGAATCTTTGAAGACTTTGCGAGTCGCGGTAGATTGCAAATTCTCGCGATGTTTTCGCAGCGGAAAAATGGAGCTCAAGGACCTCGAGGAGGAATATGTCAATAAAAGCATCATCCGTTTACTCTGGGATACTCTGTATTTGCGGGTCTTATATGGATATTCGACGCGGGGTGTTCCAAGTCGAACATTTCAGAAACACTACGCGCGCTCGGCTATTACTAGAAAGGGTTAAATCGCCTGGGGGGATCAGCCGGGGAATTCCATGCTGGTCGTCGGGTCTTCTGGGAATCTGCACTGCGACACTTACATTCTCACTCTCCTTATCCCTTTTCATGTCGTTCCGAATCTCTCTCTCTCTCTCTCTTCCTTTCTTTCTCTACCTCTTTCCTTCTCTCGTACCTTCTCGCCCTTTCACTATTCCGCTCCAGTCGATAGCGGCGGCGAGGAGAGGCGCCAAAGATGGATTCCGGTATCGGAAGGATCGGGAGTAGAATTTCCCAGGTTATATTCCTGCCGCGAGCTATACGGGATATCCCGAGATTCGAACGTACTTCGCTACCGACTGCTCCAACTGGGGCTTCCATGAAAGTTACACCTTCGTACGATGTGGACTTTATGATCGACCCACACGACGTTATACTCGTGCATCCGGGTAAAGAAAGCGCAGCGTGGTACCCGGATATTACTCCAAATCGCGAGAGGAAATACGCGGAAGCAAAATCACATAATGTACGGTGATGATGATCGCGCGAGATTCTTTGTGGATTGTTCGCATAGTTCGTTCTCATCACGGAATGTACTTACACAAAAATCCCGATTCGTCGCGACTAAATTTGCGAATTCTGCTTAAAGCGACGCGCTCGGGCTACGGACTGGGAAAGCACGGATCATGCAATCCACGTGGCGGAAAAACCGCAGGCGTGCAGGGAGGAGAAATCGTGACCGCGATTGGTTCATGCATTTTTCAGCGGTCGCGGCATTTGCTTGATCGGACGTTTGTATGTCCCTTCGACGTCGGGTCGCACCTTTCGCCGGGCTCTGCGAAAGGCAGCACGCGGTGATAAAACGGTCGTACGCGAGTGAGTGTGTACTTGAATAAGTGGCGCGCATAGAAAGTAACGCGCGGACCCTGGCAAGTTCGCGACCGAAGCGGGAGGATCGATCGGTGCCGTGCCCCCGCGAAATAGCGATCTATAGTACACCTTATACCCTTCATGTTCGATCTGATCGCCACGAATCGTTTCTTCGCGGTGGCGCGGTGCGACGTGCGTGTCGAGCTTCATCGATTTCCCGAGCGAAATGTAATCACCACTATTTCTCTCTTTCCTCGGCGCTCGCTTTTCCAATGTCCGCGAGAGCGTAATATGCGCCTTAAGGCTCCTCTTTAGAGTCGTGGTAAATTAGTTTGCTGCGATCTTCCTTTGATTGAAAGGAGAACGACGGCTTGCTTTTCGTATAAATGTCGTTGCTGCGGCTATTACTGT
Organism: Tetramorium alpestre; assembly: GCA_021460005.1. NCBI lineage: Eukaryota > Metazoa > Arthropoda > Insecta > Hymenoptera > Formicidae > Tetramorium > Tetramorium alpestre. Next base: position 315,770 of record JAJVSH010000109.1, read on the forward strand.
TATCGTATTTATTATGAACAATGACGATTATCAAATAGGATACTTAAAGTCCCGCAATATTAATTTTATTTTATAAGTTTACATTTATCTCTTATGTTTAAATTTGAAATATTCTCATGTATTTAAAAAAAAAAACTTTTAATCGATTATTTTTATATTACATATATTTAAAGTTGAAAGTTTGATAAAAACACAGCATTTATAAATATTAGAAGCCAAAATAATCACAGTTTAAAAATAAAAATAGAGAATAAACTCTTTAAATGAAATTGATTGATTAAAGTAAAGTTTATAAAGTATTATGAATTTATAATTTTTGTCTCCAATTTTTTTAATTTAATAATGCATCATTTATATCCTTCTATAGATAGAACAGTAGCGACAGTTTACGAAAAGAAATTGTTGAGCGCCATATTCGGAGTATATGTATAATGGATTAAATTCTTCTAGGCACTCACCGATCACGGTCAGATTATATCGAAAGCTGCGCGTCTGGCCCTTCCGGAAATCCACTCTGCATCTGTATGTCGCTGCGTCGTGCCGCTTTATATCGTCAATCACCAGAACCGCCGGGCTCGGAAAGGATGTTCGGAAAAAGGCGCGTGGACCGAAAACACCGGAGTCCGACGAGTGCTGCGCCTTCGCCACTGGCTTCTCTCGCGCGTCGATTCTGTAACAAGGAGAAAATCTGCTTTAGGAATTTTTAAACTTGATCCTAAAATGTGCAAAAAATGTCCCATATACATATTATAAATACACAAACGATATTTTTCTCTTAAAAAAATTCTTACATTAGAATTATCCTATTATTTAATTTTTAGTCGACTTACAATTTGTTTACACGTTATTTTTCTTACGTTAGATCGATTCTATTCAATTTTCAAAGTCTAATTTTCTTTCGTATTTTATTCTTTAAGTCCAACACAGCGCAGCCGTTGTACACTTGGTTCTCTTTTTCTTTTGCGCGATTGTAAGACAATTACCAGAGGTTTCGAGAATTCACGGCACGATCGGTGGTATTTCGATATGTACATAGAAAACGATCGCCAATGAAATTCCAACCTCACGCAAGGAGATTCCGTCGAGCGACGGCAGACAATGGGGATCGCGCTGAGCGGAGTTGCCGCTGGGAAAAAAAATCTGCATTGCGATTCATTGACCACTCCAACGAACTGCGATAGTATATGTACGTATATATCGAAGTATTACCCGCTTACGAGATATATCAATATAATTATTTCAAATCGATGGTATAATTATCGTGCGCGGCGCAGAGAATGGGGCGCGGCGTGCAGGTAGCCGGCGATAACGCAATTAAATCGCAACCGTGTTATCCGATATTTTGAACGGGCACCGCTCATTTCATCGATATCGCGTAGATACTAGGCTAGCTGAAGAAAAAGGGCCGATACGCGCGATCGAATCGAATCGAATCGAATCAAATCGAACCNCGCCGGCTGATTACAATGGGTAATTGGAAAATATAATCGCGCCGCGCCGTTCGGTAATCTACGGCATTTACGTTATATTACGGTTTAACGCTCGTGTAAAATATATACGCGGGCGTTTTGCAATATTGAGGGACCGCTGATTTGCAACATGAACGATTGAATTGAGTTGCGATAGCCGATATCTTTCCCTTTCTCTCTCTCTCTCTTTTTCTCGGCAAAAACTTCTTAAATTTGACACAAAGCCGATAAGAAGATTTGCGAAGAGAGCATAATGACAGTAACGTAGTACGCAAAATAATTTGTGAAATAATGGAAATCGAAGGAAGCAATAAAAATGAGACGAAACTCTGTCATCTGTGGGAGGGAATAAAGAGAAATATTAGCCGTTGATTTTTGCCGTTCTGTTTGTATTTCGTAGTAATTCTGAAATGAGATTTTGTGCGAGTGCGCGTTCAGCGATTCCCGTTTGACATTAACTGCAATTATATGCACGTGTAATATAGTAACTATATATTAATGGGAACGTAAAATTTCCCGATGGCGCAATATCGAATCTTGTTTGACGTAAATATAATGTCAAAAGCTTCCTGCCGGTGAAATTACGTATTTTATTAACGAAAGTGGCGATATACGTTACGAAATTCACGATCAGTGCGGAAGGAAAGTTATTATTATTATTATTATTAATTTCACATACACAATTCACCAGAGAAGTGCTACTATCATAAAACAGCTTCGTCACAACGAATAACACATCGTGACACTGTAATTATTTAATACAAGGACATTACCTCGTAACAAAGATCAGATTTAATATACCGCAATTATGTCTCGTAAAACACCGCGATGTTAATTACCACGTCATGTCTCTTGATATTCACGACGTAGAATAATTCGTGCGTTCCTAATGCGAGAGTGCGCAAATGCGTTTGTATCGTGTTAAAGTTGAGGGGGGAGGGAAAAAAAAACGCGTGGCGTCCTTATGCGTGCCGGCACAAGACTTTTCACTCCTCTCCCTTGGTTCTCGCGCGAACGAGAGGACGCGATGCGGCGGATGCGGCTGAGAAGTGGCGGGAATAGAAGAAAAGACGGAGACGAAAGGTGGGTGGATGCGCGGCCGAGAGATGCAATAAGGAAATGCGTATCTTTCGTCTTCCCTTTATGCGCCGGCAGGATCGTTCCCTTATCCTTCGGCAGGCGCTCTCGAGGAGCACTCCCGGAGCGAAGACTCTCGATTCACGTCGACGTGGGCGCCGGGTAATACGGAATCGATGTCTGTTTTATGAAACGTTTTATCTTGCCGCGCAGCCAACTTTCCAATATTTCGCTCGACTCTCGCCTGCCTCGTTCACGACCTTTCCCTTCGAACTATCGTTCTCCAGCCTCACCGTTATTCCCTCTCGCTTCATCACATCGGCCCGTTCCCTCGCGTACGGCAGCGTTCCGCTTCGATTATCTTCCCGGGAATGATACATACTTTTTAAACCTGCAGCAGTACTGAACTCAGAGGTGCACGTCCCCTCGAGATGTACAAGTCGCTGCGATGGATTTTTAAAAAATTCAGAACGCGGATGCATCTCGGTAATTTTTTATGTTTCGATCGATAGGACAAAAAGACAAGTGCTTCCCGTGTAGTTGTAACAGCATTTTGATAATCCGGAAAACGTCAGAATAAAAAAAAAGCCACTGCCTTAAAAATGGATGGCTAAAATACACGCAGACGCGCAGCAAGTGCGAGTACAAAACTGTCAGGCGCTCGCGAACGAGCGACGATCGATCGTCTTTT
>JAJVSH010000109.1:319116-339073 GCA_021460005.1 Tetramorium alpestre
ATGTATAAAAAATATTATATAACAAATTTTTTAAAAAACGCTAATAAATTTTGTTAGCGATACGTATTGAATGAAAAAAAGGGGGAAAAAAGAGAAGCGTTTAGGGAATCTGATTTTCTGCGGTCGCGCATAACTGGAAACGCATCATTTCATATTTAGGTTGCATAATTTCGGGGTACCGTTAAATTCATTTTCAATATTCCGCCCTAATCTACGGTCTCGTGCACGATTTTCTTTCTCTCCCTTTCTCTCACGCATCTCTCCGCCAACGATACACCCTCGTAAAAATGACAAACGTCCGGCGGACAAAGGGTAAATAGCGACGGAATGAATGTACGGTTACGCCGCTTTTGCATAGCCTACAAGAAAATTATACGTCTCTAAATATTTATTGGCGCATTAATTTTGTGACGTGTCTTTAACCCGGATTGCGTCCCACCACCCCGGCCTCCGTGACACGTGGGAGAGGTGCGGGGTAAAGGGCGGCACAATAATTCCCGTCGCGTCTCGTTGTTTACCGTGGCGCGATGGCGCACCCACGGGATAAAGTCGTCGGGACGATCCTCTTTTACAGTTTTCTAGATTACATGAATTTCGAGAGCGGCTGAGTGCTTTTTAATATTTCGCTTCACTTTTACCCGCGCACGTTTCTCCGATGTGTGTGTATCCTGTGTGCGCGATCCCTGCTTACCCTTCTTCTTCCTTTGCACACGTCCTTCCCTCATCCCCTTCTCCATCCTACTCCCTTCCCCTCCCACCACCTTTCCTCACGGTCGCGGTCTTTTATAACGAAAATAACACGCATGCCCTTGGGGCAAAGGGTAAATAGCAAGAGAATAAATGCATGGCACCCGTTTTACGAGTACGCGCAATAAAATTCTTTTTCTTCCTTAAGTCTCTCTCCCCTGTAGCTCTATGTTAATTCTCCTCCATTTCTGCGAAAATCGTATTCATGGCGTATCGCGATCAACCGGTGAAATTATCTAAAATTCGCGCGTTGCTTTTATAGTCGTCTTCATCAAGTTGTTGAGGCCGTTACGTTAACATAGTAATAAACAGCTGCAATATTCATGAGAACCTTGTTTACGTTCGTACCTGTACATTGCGCCGTTTTAATAAATCTTTCAAAGCAGGCTTACGTTTAGTCGCAAATTCAAGTAAAAAGTTTCTTTATTTCACGCCATTGTAACTCTTCCCATAACGCGGTACAAATAATATTACAGATAGAACATACCGCGTTGATAATACAAACATTAACAAAAGCAGTCTGTTTAATGTATCTGAGTTCAATATACATAGATATACATTATAAATATTTAAAGAAAAAGTACAAACGGGCACAGACGATAACTGAAACTGTTTCAAAAAGTTATGACTTTAAAAATTTCAAAAAATTGAAAGTTACTTTTCATTTTTTATTAGGTTAAAGTCATAAAAATAAAAGTAAAAATGAAAATGTAAGTGTATGTAAATAATAAAAAATGATAAAATTTACATTCATTTTGAATGTTTCTTTTCAAGGGTAAACATTTTTTAAAGCGGCAACCAAGGTAATTCAAACCTGAGGAATTTGAAATTTTAAAGCAACTTTTTTAATAACATTTTATATTAGGTCACAGAAGTTCAATTTTTAATTTCTTTTTAAATTATAGAGAAGGATAGAGAAAATTAATTTATTTAGCAATGCTTTCAAGAATTTAAAATTTATTCATGTAGTATCTTTACGATATATTAAAATTTTACTGAAAAAACTCAATCAATGTCTTACAAAAATACATTTAAAAAATAGACATACATACAAAAATACATTTTAAAATACATTTAAAATAGATATTTATTTAAAATATTAATCCGATTTGTATATTTAAAACGTTACTTTGTGTTTTTAATAACATAATATAGCAAAATTTAAATTTATTCGAGTAGTATTTTCATAATGCATTAATAAATTCTGTTTAATTCTGTTTAAAAAATGTACAAAGAATTAACATAATATCTTTAAAAAATACATACATATAATACATTATAATAGAAGAAAATATTGATAACTTTAATCCTACTCGCGCATTTAAAAAACTATAATAAATATAAATATATGATAGTGAAATTGATTAATTAGATGAATATAACAATTAAATTATCTGCATATAAAGTTATGAAAATACATGCGCTCAATTATCATTTACTGCTAATATAATACGTTTGCGGCAGAAATTGTCATGTCTTTCCTCGGCGGTAAGAGCTAAATTGAATTAATATCGCTTTCTCAAATGACACTGTATATTGAATCGTAAACTTGGAAATCAATCTCGGTTTTATTTCTTTGATATATCGACGCAATCTTCGACACCGCTATTACGCGCAATCAATTCGGATAATACCGACCGTATAGAAGACATTTAAAAACAACGATTAATTGACCGCGGAGCGTAAGTTGGATGACGAGACGAGGCGGAAGGAGCACTTTATCGCAGGGAAAGTATTCTGATCGGTTTTTACGACAGTCGGACGAGAATTGCGCCGCCATGTTCCGCGCAATTCCCGCGGCCGGCGTTACCTCGCTCGATGTAAACTAACCTCGCGCCGCAGAGCGACACGTCGCGGTCCCCGCGCGCGAGGATAAATAACAACAGAATGAAATGTATACGTACCGCCGTGTCCGCCGTTCCCGGATCTGTCACAGCCGCGCGTGCGAACCGCCGAAACAATGAAATGAAAAGCACAAAAAAGTCCGCCCGTGCGACTTCGCGTCGCGCCCGCGAAACACTTAATGCGCGCTCCCGCGCTCACCTTCGCGCCGCGCCGCGCGACGCGGACCGCGCGTCACGTGACGTTGCGCAAAGGTACATCATTATCATGGCGGTGCGAAGGTACGCCGCGTCCCGCGCTCGTCGTCGTCGAAACGTAAATTAGATGCTTGTGGAAGAATCGTCGCTGCATCGTCGTCGAGTAACACGCATTGGGTAAGAATCAGTCTACGTCACGCGCGTGTGAGGAGACGGACATTCGGTAACGCCGTGGTTCGTTCCGACGCGAGCGAGAGCCCGTGAAAGTCTCGTCTCGAGATTACGGCGCCGGCCGCGGCACTCGATTCCCGCTCGGTTTCGAGGAGAGAACTTTGGAGCGACACGCAGCGCGGGTGTGAGCGACGAGAGCGTTAAAAGTTGGGCGAGAAAAGCTCCGCTGGTATCGCGCGCAACATCGCGGCGCGGCGCGACTCGGCGACGATTTAACCGTCGCGATAACGCAAGCGGGATCAGCGCTCACGCTCTCGGGAAAGTTGAACGGGTTAACGGTGCGATTCCGCGGACGGTTCGCGAGTGGTTGCCAGCAAGTGGATCGACAAGAATAATTTCTTCGTGTAAGGTAAGCTAACTCTTCTTCTCTCTTCTCCCCTCCTCTCTTTTCGCCGTAAATCATCGTGCGTTACATTAATGTTAATTGATTGCAGTGCTTAGACGAGAGTCGCAGAGCTACGCGGTGGCTTCGTTCAACAAGAGGACAGGGAATTCTTCGCCTTGTATTCCGCATGACGTAAGACACCCCGGAGAGTATAGGTAAGTGCGAAAACTCCAGGAAATTCTCCATTACTTTTAATAAACACGACTGCGCACTGTGCTTCCTTCGCCTTCTTTCAACGGCTTCAACCGAGAGTTACGGCACCAGGGACGTCTATACAAATTGTGGGTCTCCTCTACAAACATTTATCAGTCTCCCCCCTTTTCGTTGGCAATATTTTAATATTAAAATTTTATAATTTTAATACTAATTGCAAGTTTAAAATCTAACATAATTTTATTGTAATGTCTAGCGATTATCTTTGCTACTGAAATTAAAATATTACTTGGGTTAAAAAAATAAAAAATCCTAAATTTATAAATTTATTTAATAATCAGTCTTACACATCAGTAAAAAAAAAACAAATGAAGGAGAAGGAAATAGAAGGAATTAGTAGCCTATAGCTAACCTTCTCAAAAATATAATTATATCAATAATGTAAAATTTAAAAGAACACCTTTTTCATATTTAAAAGAAAAAGTTTTCGTGAATTTTTCATATCTTTTCCCTAAGAAAAAAATCTAAAAAAATCTGCCTCTTTCTCCATCCCTGTGGATGTCCCTGGCAATTTGGATCAACGCAGAATTTCTTGATGAGATCGTGCTCTCTCTCCGGAGAGGTTTTGTTGCGTGTTTGCACAGATAGAATTAAGCTCGTTATTTTGATGAATTATCCTTAGCCTTCCCCCACGCGCTGTAAAAACAAACGGCCGTGTATTATCTTGTCGACATTCCGGCTATTAATAACATTACGCGCATTCATCTCGATGTAACAATATTTGCGATGCCGACACATACGCATATTTCACTATGCGTGGGCGTGTATTTATACCAATTTCAAGTCAAAGAGGCGCGTTTTTGCTGCGGCCTGCCCCGTGCTTTGTGAGAGAGGCGGAGAGTGCTCGCGCAAAAAGTAATACATATTTACAATATAGAGTAATAAAGTTTTGACCTTATTCGGCCGCGCGCGGTGCCAGAAAGGGAAGATAATAAAGGATAAAAACGAAAACGAGATTACGGGAAGCGGACGCAATTTCCGGTGGTTAACATTTAAAATTCAGAGGCGCGTCGTCCTCGCCGAAGTCACCGCGGATTGTTCTCGTCGTGTCCGCGGGGATAAAACCGTGTTCGTCAGGGGGCAAGAGGCGCGCTTTCCCGAGCAGTCGGGAGTGACGTCGGGTATGCGCTCAACTCGCGCGCCTCAACAATCGCGCTATTCGTGTTTCCAGCCGGCTGTCGTCGGCAAATGCCTCTCGTCTCGTCGCCGCTACCGGGCCTCGGTTTCGCCGAATATTTCCAGTTTCGCGTGCACAATGTACATGTAAGCGCGCAACACACTTCAGTTTGAGCGCGACCCTCGCCCGGCCGGATTTAGTAGAAATAACGACACGTAGTCAGACATATCGGGTTCGGGTAGTTGCGGCTGACGCTATCGTGACGTACTACTACTGCCGGCCATACGATCGCCGTATACGCTGACCCGCGTCACTTTGTTTCGCATTTCCGCCCGTCCTTTCACTGACAATGAAACTCCCCTCCTCGCACCTCCGCGATAAATCGTTATGGAAATAATGGAAATAGAACATTAACATCCCGTTCGTAAAACGATTTCGTTACTGTTGCCTGCAATTTGAATTATCGCGCGACAGATGGAAAAATTGCACAGATTGCGCGCGTTACAGATTAAATGTATTATATGAATAAAGTGGGGCAATGGAGATAAAAGCACTTATTTATATATATATATCGAAATAAATATTACAAAAAATACTATTGTATTAAAAATATTATTAAATTGTATATCTAAGGCTAAAGCACTTTGGTAAACTCTGAAACAAAACAAATGTTTTATGCAATAATGCAATAATCCGCTGCATTAAATGAGTTTACAAACGGAAATTTCTATCTTTGTTAATCCTTTCGTTTGCTTTCGTTACCTATGCAACCGTTTAGAGAATTATGAATTATATAACTATTGAAAGGCAAATATATCGGGCTATGAAAAGTGGAGAAGATTTAAATTACTGACAATCGCAATTTGGAAATATCTGGTTGACAACAGTTTGACAACAGAGCGAAATTTCCGCGGAATCGCTCCACGCGTCAATTCATCACAGAATTTATTTTCTGCTGACACTGCCGGCGAGAGGTTAACGATTGTAACCACTTTTGATGAATTTGAGTGATAGAAACAATATTACAAACGCGGAAAATGCACTTTGTTTGGCTATCGCGTTTTCCGGTGCGATTTACCACGTGATGAAATCATGAGGCTTTCGCCATAAATACTCGCGATAGGATTTGCCGGCGCGCTTGTTTCGACGTGCGAATTGTTTCCGCAATTCATTCCGGTAATAACGTGTTATTCGCGGCAAACACGTGGAACGTATTTTCAACGCGCGAGATTCCATTCCATACAATTAGTCGCTTGATTTTCCTCAGGAGCTTATCGGAGCCTGAAATCGAGCCTGCTATCATCAATATAGCCGACGTTTCCACCTTGCCACCTCTGCACTCGCGAGTGAAAAATCGTCCCCCATCTCGGAGCAAANNGGGGGGGGGGGGGGGGAGAAAAAAAGTTCGTAAACTCGATACGTCGCCGCGCTTTTCCATCCTCGACGAATCAAAGGAGGATCGAGGTCGGACAGAACTGACGACACTCGAGAAATATGCGATCGTACCGCGCCTTTTCCTTTGATCGCGCGCGTCGATTATTCCGCGGTCGGGGAAATCCTCTTCGGCAGATTGTTTCTCATATTACACGCCTTCACCGACTCGTTCAAAGGATATATCCTCTCTCGTTCCGTTTTCCCCTTGCACGCGAGTGCGAAATTAAGCCCGTAGCGAGTACGCGAATTTGTCTTGCCGAGGCGATACTTAACGAAAACGTTTAATCGCGGCATTCGCTCGCATTCGCGTGACCATTCTAATCGGGCGATTTCTGCCCCGGGGCTTTTCCCTCGGCAGGACGAGTGCATTACGCCGGATTATACGGAGTGGCGACGAAATAATTGCGCCCGAAGGAGAGCGTTCGCGTTTCGTGCCTGTGTTGCATCGAGTTCTAAAAATTCTTTTGACTCCACGGCCGTGCGTAAGGCATAATGCCCGGGTGGCCTGTAAGCCCGTGTCTCGCTTGCTTTTCATCTCGCTTGAAATCCATCCGCAACAATCGCCGACGAGTGCACGCGGTCTATTCCTCTTCCGGCGCGGCGGCCGGACCTTTCAAAGGTTCCCGGTACTCTTTATGGCCCGGTAATGCTTGTCCTTAGTGGCGAGGCCGGCCCCGATAATTCAGGGTCGATAACAAAATTCAATATTTCTGCGGTAATAGCCGTACAGGCGCACAGTGGCGATGGTAATGCGGTGCAATTCGCCCGCGCAAGTCCCGTGTTAATATTTAGGGTTACTACTCGTGAGCACGCCACGGTGAGAGTGCATCACGCACTTTCGTGCAACCCCCGTTGGCGTTTTTTTCGACCTCCTAGGGTTTCGGTTGAAATTATCGAACCTGCCGAGGGAGCACGGTAAGAGTACCACTTTGAAGCGCGAGTCTAATTTGTATTAGCTTCAGCGTCATGCTCTTCAAGATGCCCGACAATAACAATGTTTAGTCGTGTTTATTGCCTCGCAAAAAAAAAATCACACGCGATATTTTACTCGAAAGTAGTATGCGCGGCGAGAGTCAGACTTCTGTTAGAGACCCGAGCAATTAACAGCGGCCTCGCGTTTAAATTCGACGACCTCGTCGAAAACCATGGGCGCGTTAATACATCACTTTTTTAACGGCGTTTCCTGGCACGTCGTGGTGCTTTGTTTTCACAGCTAAACATTGTTATGCAGATAGGACCAGACGGCATTGTTGTTTGGCTGGATCTCCGTGCGTAACCACGGAGCCATTCTCATGATAATTTTTGGAGATTATTTTTCGTAATTTCTCACGGAATACGTTGAACATCCCCTTTTCTCCGCCGGCCCTGGGAATAGAGGAGCGCGATCGCCAGCGCGGTGGTGTTTCCTTTAATTTTCTTCTCTCGCGTATTACCTCATCGCGCGCGTTTCAGCTAAATAAACCCGCCTCCGTATATCGCGGAGCATGTACATTCTAGTAACTGAATGTTACTACGAGTTGAAGTTGACGACGAGTACTATAATTACCTTTGTTTGCGAAGTCTCCTCCGACTATGGCGACGATCTTTGATCAGCGTTAAGTAATGAACATACGGTAAATTGTTCCGAAAACATCTCTAATCTTTGCCTCCCTCTTTCATCTCCTTCTCTCCCCCGTTCTCCGTTTTATTCGAGCACAACGTCCTTTGAAAGTCTCGAAGCCCTGTCGTAGATCTGAACGACCGAAATTACTTACTAGGCAGGCGACATAACGGAAAGTTGCGTTAGTATATCAGGACCTATTTGCTCGTGGAAGCGTAGGGGAAAAGGATAGCACAGGCCAATTCACTTAAATTGCGTTCCTCCAATCCGATCTGCGCGCGCGCGCTCGAATTTCACCTTCCGCGTCATTTCTTCGCGCCGAAGCTTCGCACGGTCGCCATGAATACCCGGTCGGATTAAATTTGCTGTCGCTAAACGCGGGATGAAAGCGTAATTACATGCACGTCACAAAAACACGGCGTTACACGGTGACACGGCGGCCATTGTAACGCCGTAATGCCGTAACGTCGTACTGCGACACTCATTATTTCAAATTGATGATTAATTATATGTGTAATTATAATAATAATAATGATAATGGCAATGATAGTAATAACGAAACGCGCCGAGCGGCACTAGGGGAGACGTTGTTTATGACGATTGTAAATTATCGTTCACGAAGGCGTCGTTACGGTCGTCAAAAAAAAAAAAAAAGAAAAAAGAATGAACGCTGTTGACGCGTAGCAATGACACCGCGTGACAATGTGACACTTGTACATGCACACGGTACGTTTCACATACTTCGCCTTTACGCCTCGCCTTCTCGCAGCGGACATATCCGGTCGGTGAACGTCGCAGAGAGGTTACTCGACGGATGACAATGTAACAAAAGTGCGTGTGTTTCCCCTCGAAATCGGAGTACGTGTGTTAGCCATTGCGTCCAATAGTAGCACAACTAGAACGTCGTCTAAGCCGTGATAACTGGAATACTCGGTCCCGTGTATGCGCATCCTCGATGAACGGCGAAACACAATTACGTCCTATCAGCGTTCATTGAATTTCATCCTATTATAGCAAAGGTGATTTATAGAATTACGGAGTGCACGGCGCACGACTGCATTTATGAGAGGAAGTCGCGCCGCGCGTTGCCTCGCCCTCGCACTTTACGTCAAAACGTGCGCACGTGACATTTTGTATAAACCTTGCGGAAATTTATTGCACAAAGTAAATCCAGAAACGGCACGGAACACACCGCGGGGGAATGGCAGGGGGAGAGGAAAAAAAAAAACTTATCGGACCGTACAAAGAAGAGCGCGCTCACATCACATTGTCGCGTGCGCCGCACGAAACGGAGGGAGTTTCCTTTCAGTTTAAAGGATTAAAAGGATTATCTCGCGCGCAATATAACGAAGAAGATGTAGTCAAATGTCGTCGGGCGCGACACACACGCGAGCGTGGACGTGGCGTCGCGTTTACATATCGCGTGCCTTTATTTACATGCAAATGTAAAAATGACAATCGCCCCGCCCGGCGCGGCGCGTTCTTGCGCGGGGAAAGAAAAGCGGAGGAGCGGAAGGGAAATAGAGGAGAAAAGATTATTTGATCCAGTCGCGCGATAAAAACAGACAGGCGAATCGTAACTAGGGGGGAAAAACGGTAACGGAAATCAATAATGCGAGTTAAAAGGAATCGGATGTTCGTCGGATTCGGTGTCGATTCGGCTCTAATTATCCGCATTGGGCGAGAAGGAAGAAGCTGCGTCGAGAGAAAAGTAGGTACCACCGGTGGGTGGTTAGCGAGCGTTTATTTATCTTACGTCGGATGCAACCGATAGTCCGATAGTCCCTGGTCCAACGGATAAACGGGATTGCTATCGCTGAAACATTCACGCGATTATATGAACAACAATGAAAAGTTCACAATCGGCGAACGTTCGTTTTACGCTATTAGCCAAATTGGCGCCCCAAGCCCATTCACGGCGGTGAATCACGTCGCTACGAACGGACGATGAATTAATTTCGCCGTGCGCGCGCGTATCGGAGTTGATTTTCAGCGGCGGAAACACGCCGTTTTGGAAGCGAATTTCGCCGCTGTCAATTCCGAAAGACAGTTTCTGCCCAATGTACATCGATGTGCTCCCCAATCTCGCTTCCCCGCCCCTGAAATCGAGTCTGCGCAACCGATAACAACTACTGTTGTATCGCGGTGCCTATGCTTGCACTTTGCCGATTGACGTTCCAACTTTCCCGATTGTCGACGAGATGATAAACCAATCCCCTCGTGGACCAATTGTGCGCCAGTTGGCCGGGGCAGACGGTTCAATATGATTCGATACGTTACAGGCGATTCCGATGATAACTTGCAGTCCAATGCAGAGCGCGAGCGAAAGTTCAATCTCAGCGTCCTCGATCACCGGAGGTGACCTTATCGCGCGTCCTACAATACGCGGACATCTGCCAATGAGATGGAATCCAAATGTAAAGTTACCTTTAAAAAGGCTCAGGCACTTTCTCATGCGTTTAATGCAATCTGGCTTTCGAGTTACGATCTGTCACTTTTAAAGAAAGTTGCTATAACAATCTACTTCTTCATGCCTGTAGAGAATAACTTTGAGAATTATTAGATTATCGAGTTAAAAGTTTATCGATTAAGCTTATCGTTTAATTCAAGTTTGACATTCGTTTTGAATTTATTCAAAACGAGCAAAAGGGAAGGAACACGATCAATCTTCCAATTTTCAACCAGTCACTCCTGACAGAGTCAGTGTTCTCGAGAACAATGCACGACATGGAAAAAGAAAAAAATAACTCGGCAATTATTGATTTCTTTCTCTGTCTAGCATTATTATTTAGACTTTTGGTTATATCACCAATTATTTCGCGGAATATTCCACACGTAAACCTTGTCGGATTGCAACCAATATACCTCATCTCCTGCTCCTCAGCCATATTTCTCCCTCTGTCTCCCCCTCGTTCCATCTTCGTCATTCCTACTCTATCAGCTGACACTCACCGGCTGCGATTTCGGGCTCTCCGTTGCCCTCTATGTTATCCTTTCTATCTCGATCTCCCGTCCGCGTTCTCATTCGGCTATCCCCCTCGCACCCTCTGATTTAGGTCGTAGCCGGCCCGCTAACTGATTGAGGGTGATTGACGCTCTGGCTGAATACTGGACAAGCCCAGAACCCATTATTTACTGCCCGGCCCTGTACAACGTTATAATTGCCGGCAGCTATTCCACCCTCGCTTTCTCCCCATTTTCTCTCGGCCTCCCTCCACTCCGCCTCTCGGTCGGTGCCGCGAGCCGGTCTGGCGAACGAGTCGGCTTATCGACTCGCGTTCATTGAAGCCGATTTCGAACCCCTTGCCGCGATCATGGAGATGTACGTTTCGATGAAGCGTTTATCGCGCGGACTTAATGACATCAGTGATTACGGATAAAGGCACTCTCAAATTGGTGGTAACAATTGCCTCGCTTGCCCATTTATCACTTCAACCGAAAAACAAAGTTGCTCTCTCTCTCTCTCTCTCTCTCGTCGAAATCAATTGTCAGTTCGAATATACCGCATGCTGCAGCTGTGTGCAACAATACGAAGCAAGTTGATTACGCGGTTTTTTTTTCTATATAACATAATCAATATTTAAAAATCTGTTGCAGAGTAAAACGCAATTTGACGCAACTTCTACGCATTTGATTGCCGAGAGATAAATTCGTACTTTGGATTTCTGTGTCCCACGAGAAGGTCTCGTTTCTTAGAATTAGAGAGAACCCGCGCGGTCGGATATTGGTCGTAGTGAAAGTGTCCCTGCGCAACAGACGTCACGTCCGGCATACAATTCGTTCCAAGAAGGTAGGATCGATCCTGACGGGGTTAAGTAGCCCTCGCAAGAAATATATACTCGCACCGTGAACTCGGGCACGAATCACGTTCATGGCCGGCCATCCCCCATCGCGGCTCCTGTCATCTTAATCCCCCGGATCCTTTTTACACGGCTTTCTCATTCGCATCTTCTGTGTACCCGAGCCCTTGTGGACTTTGGAGCTCGGGGCGCGTTGGGACCACCTTTCCTCTTATCCACTTGAATTACGGCGAGGCACGTCCGCTCCTAGTAGGTCCTGCTCGGGGCTGGACATCTCGTTCATGTTTCACGAAAAGGCAAGATTCGCCAAATGATCGGATCGTAAAAAATATAACAGACTACAAGGCTAAACTTCATTTTTATTCATGCAAAAAATCTCATTTTCTTTATCACGCGTTAAATCGAATTTGAAAATAAAATATTAGCAGAAGGGCTTGGCATAAAAAGTATGGATAGTTCTTTCAGATAAATTTGATGAATTAATAATATCAGAATGAGAGAGAGAGAGATTTTGTATTCAGTTTAAATCCTAAAAGTATTTTAGTTATAAAATCTGTGGAAATAATTCGAATTTAAAAAGAAAATTTACGTAATTACAATAATCTTTTAACATGAAATTATTTTTATAGATTTTATAATGAAAATTCTAATTAGTTTTTTTTTTCAACGAGACTGAATAATAATGTGGAGTAATCTTGAGGTTTATTTTACAAATGACTTTTTTACTTTTAAAACCTCTACGCGATTGATCGTAATTTGTAGATTCGCTTTCATGTGCAAACGCTACTCGTTTTCGTTGAAAGGTTTCACGGCAGATTTCCCGAAAGTTGCTTCACGTTCTAAACGCATGAAGTTCGTCTCCGAATCGAGGGAGCGGTTAGTTGATTTCGACGATGGTCGACTTTTGCGACGAACGTGGCTACTGAGAATATGTTCGTGTGACATCACGTACAACGAAGATGGTGTTGCAATCAGGTCAGCCCGATCAGTCAGTTGATAAAGATTCGAAGGATAGGTTTTGTCCCAGTCAGATACCGTGTTCACACGTAACTTAAGCCGGACAATAGCTGGGCGACCGTGTCGAGCACGTTTCTATGAACACGAACTATGAGTTCTTCCGATTGTATGATTCACCAGGATTTCGTCGTAAAAAAAGGCTTGGGCGTCCTAGATAATCATCGTGAAGCGAAGTCCCTCGTCGTTCGAACGATTATCGTTACGTCTGACGTTGCCTTTGAATTGCCCGACGTTACAAATTTCTTGTGGTTTCACTTTCAGCTCAAATAATAATTTGTTTTCGTCATTACTCTCTTAAGCTGCGAATTGATGGACATTGTCTCGAGCTACTTTTTCCCATTTCAACGAAGAAGTTTTTAAATCACTGTAGAAAATGACATCTTAATAACTAAATCTTGAGATTAAAATATGAAACTTTGAAATCAAGCTCGATATCTTAGATATTCAGAAGTAATTTCCTTTTAAAATAAGTATGTTGTATATCTCGTTTATAGCGCAGGAATGCTCCCTTCTGTCGGAAAAATAATTCTCTGGTATCTTTTTTAAAATGCGCGCTTTATAAATTTAAAACTCGTTAAAACGCCGCTGATATGAAATATTGATTAAGCAGCTGCCTTTTTCCCCTTCATTTTACCATTTCTTCTCTTTTTTGTGCTTTCTTTCTTCGAGTCCTCGCCTCGTTAAGGTACGACCTGCGAGCCTAATAGAAGCTAACATCTCTCAAAGGAATCGCTAGATGAGACGGTTTACCGTTATAATGAAATTGCTACGAGTAACCTTGGGTGTGGCTCATCATCCATTAGAGAAACTATTATATTTTTCGTAAATTTTTCGTAAATTTGACGTTATTAATTATAAGATAATAGTTTATAATTATTTAACATAGATTTGTAGTATAGGAAAAAAGTCAAGCATACATCAACTCTCAAGCTAGCTTTATCAAGCTAAAATGATGGCACTTCGATCCACATGTTCGTTAAATATTCCTCAAATTTGTATCGAATTCTTGATCACGTAGCCAAGTATCGCAGCATCTTACCGTTAATCTTATTGCCCGTTACGTAAGTTTCGTAAATTTTGCTTATCTTGCCAGGTCTGGCACTGACTTGAAACTCGAATGTCGACTGCGAGAGATAGCAGAGAATTGTTCGGTCCTTTAAGCGAGCTGCATGTGCACGGCGGCGGTTGGAAGTTGCTTCCGAAACGTCGAGGCCAAGGGATAGCCGCAGTTTCTGTTTTGATGCGTCAAGAAGAGCAGGCTGGAATTGTGCTTTGGGTTGCACCAAAGTTGAATCTCCGCAATGCCCGTTGCTTCAAAGCACCCTGTACTATGTAGAAGCGAAGTCCCGATCGAAAATTACATTTTACACGAAAGCTGCAGTCAATTGCAGCATGCGCCGTTGCTTTCATACTTTACATAGGAGACGCGCTGATTAGTATACTTGAGTATCGTTATTCGATTTTACATACACTTGTTTGAACTTTAACGATAAACGCAAAACGAAATCGTAGAATTTTCAAAATAAATTCAGTTGACGTAAATCTTAGAAACGAGGACAAAGCGATTAGCAAGTAGCATTAAGCCTTATTATAAAATCTAACGGCAATGCAACGCGCGGTTCGAAAAGTAAAACGCTGTCATATCAATTCATGTTGTTATCCTGATCTTTAATCGCAAAGTTCAGCCTTAATCTGTAAAATCTCTCTCTCTATCTCCCTCTTTCCTTTCTCCTCTCTCAGGTAATTTCTTCGCTCGAGAGCAATGTTGCGTCGTCGGTATTCTAGCTTCGCTCACGAGACAAAGATACTCGACAAAGATGCGAAGTAGAATTCCGCGTTAAGGAAGCAAAGGAGGAAAGTTCCCAAAGTTTCGAGCAGTTTCCAGTATTTGCTGCCATGTTTCAGCGTACTCGTTTCACGGACGCTTGTTCCTGTTTGCAGAGTTATAAATTGAGTGTGTTTAGCTAGATGGAGAATGATATTTTTCCGCAGCGTCGAACGTCGTTGGTTTCCTCGCTGTAGGCGAGTAAGATTATACCCTTTCGAGAAAGATTGAGTCTTTGCGCGTATGCATTTGCCTATCGCTATGAAATCTCTAGCCTCGATTGTAACGCTTCCCTCCGGTTGACTAACGCGCCGTAAAGTTAACGCGCGCGATTTCTTTCCGTGATTCGCAACAAAAAAAAAAAGAAAGTTTCTCTTTCTCCTATATATTTTCATTCTTGCAACATATTTATAATGGCTCACATCGAGTTTGCAAGAAACGTTGAAAATTTCATTTCGATGTTACGCTGTGAATCAATATTGCGACACAGCCGGATATAACAGCTATAATATAGAGTGGATTGAATCGCTATTAAATCGCTTTTATACCGCGGATATTTTGAAAGGAAACTGTGAGGTCTTGTATTATTTAATTTCCCCGACTTTAAAGTAAGTACATATATAATAAAAAAAATGGATTTCTATTTTCATCCAATTTTTTTAACCGCTACCTATACTTCTCATCATTATTTCATCTTTATATTCTCGTAAAAATCTGAATACACTCCATCGGAGAAATGAGGTAACAATAATTGTATATTGAAGCACGGGAAGTGCTCGTTACATTTCAACCATCGCTATGCACTTGATATTTGCTCGGGAGGTATGTACGTTTTCAATGCGCAAAGTTTTACTTGAAATCTACAAAGTGACCAGTTAATTAAGATGCGAGTATTTCATTGGTTTCTGCTTTATATTTCAACATAATTATGACCGCCGACCGCTTTCATCGCGAGATAGACTTGAAAATTTTGAAACGAGCGCGCGGTTACGTGTATATTGCATTATTGCGATCTTATTACACGCTCTCTTTACGAAAATACGAAAGGGCGGCGCACGAACACGGATCGCCGACGAGAAATCGCTCTCGTTCTACAAGTCGAGCGTCCTCGCGCCCTAAATCATTTAGGAGCGTGTCGGCGGTCGAGCTGCGGTTACGTTATATTCCGGAGGGTAAGAATTTCCTACATCGCCCAGGGCGTGCCGCGAGGACGGGAGCTGTATTTCGAGAAATCAATGTGACATACGGGTGCACAGTTCATCGCCGAGAGATCACCTCTCGTCCTCGTGAGAGCCGAGAGAACTCGAGAGATGAGGTCGCGACCATTCTCGACCTCCGGAGGCCAGAGAGAGGGAACAAACCTTATTATGCGTCTCTCTTTCGCCCCTTCCCGTCACCCTCTCTCCGTCCCTCTTCCTCTCCCGCTCTTTCCGCGTCTGTGTGAGATTCTCCGTTTCGCGTGAATCCTGCAAAGTGGCGAGGATGCCGTCAACCGAATAACCAGACCATAAACCACCGTCGTGGCGGCCGGTTTGCGCTGGCGGGGGTCCCGTTTACGTCACCCGTAAACCGGGCGTCCTGCCGGATTTCGACGAGCAAACACACTCGGTGGCTACGGCGCCTCGTAAAGCCAACGAATCCACGGAGCTGACGCACCGTTTTCCGCGGGCGACGCTCCTCGGGGACGAGGTAGCTCGTACGTTCCCGGCGAGACCCGACCCTACTACCGCTATCCGCCCCCCTGCGGAAAGATCCTGCGGTGCGGTCGAGCGTTTTTCTCCTTGGAAATCGCGCGTCGGCGTTTGCCACCGGCGAGAGATAAATGCCCTACATTCGCGGCGGATAAATATTTAATGCGCGTTCACGATCCGTGATAACGTTTCTAAATCCGTCAATATGCAGATCCGACGACGGGTCTCTTCCCCTTCGCCCTTCTCGCCCTTCACGCTGAAAGACGCGAGAGAAATTAAGCGGGAATATTTGCCCTGCAGGATTATCGTCTGAATGACGAGATTTTCCGCGATATGGATATACACGGCAGATTATGTCGAGTTAAGGAGCGTGCTGACGCTTTCGTTTTGCGAATCGCGGTACCCGCGGAGACGTAACGTCGCGTCGCTGCGAATTTGACCTTTCCGTGCGCGCGCCAGTCGGACCATCCGCATTCTTCGCCCGGCTAGCTAAGAACCGGTCGCTTCACTCCGATATACGATTTTATCCGGCCCGACCTCTCGCAGACTATTCCGCCAAGGTTTTCTCTATCCTCCTCTACTAAGCCGCGTACATGATTGCGAGAGCGCGCATTTGCGAAATTGCCATGGCAAACGCTAGCGTCGCCGTATGTAAGCTGGATTACTGTGGAGTACGACAAAGCACGCCTGAGCTGATCAGTTTTTCGTCTGAGAACGGAATGTGTCCCGCTGTAATCCTAGGTATGCGTCACGTTAACGGATGATATATCAACATAATCTTGAACGCGCGTTGTCACAGCAGGTCGGAGCATAAAATATTTTGTTGTACTCGAGGTTGAATTTCTACGGCATATAAGAAATTCGTATAAAGGAGAATCGCAGATTAACGACTCGTTTATATTAATTCCGATAGATATTTCAAATTTCTTCCTTAATGTGCAAAATTCTGAAAAAGTACTGAAATTGAAAAAATAATATAATGTCGCGAAAAGTCATAATCCCGAAATTTGAGAAATGTGACAATGTTCCGAAAAATTATAAATACTTGTACCATCTCTTAGTTTTCAATTTCCAAGATTATGTTACTTTTCCAACTTTGCATGGACACTTCTTCTTTTCGTGAGAATACAATCATATTCCTCTTGGGTCGAGTTATCGCGAATGAATGCGAATTCTAGATTTCGAAATTCTTTGTAAAGGATTTCGCGCATTTATAAAGTCTTTTTCGTTCATTCAATCGTCTCGGAATGGAAAATGCGACTTGCGTATTTTACGGGACACCGAATCCTAAACTTCGAGAGGTTCGCGCGCGCATTTTGCATCGATAATCGAAATTTTGCTAAATAACCGTTCGGCATCGATGACGCGACGTAAAAATTTCCATGTACAAATTGATGATCTCTGTGAAAATCCGTCATGCGTAACCAATGCATAATATCCTTATAGCTATTCGCAGTTCACATAGAAGGAAGCGGTAAATTCTTTCCTCGAAATGCCGCCCGTCAACGCGTTCAACCGATTCAGTGCGCCGTCGACACGCGACGTTGCTCCGTGTACCTAAGAGCGCCATTATCACGTCTCCGCGACTGGAGTAACGACAAGGTCGCTCATGTATGCCTAAGTGCGCGACGTTACTGCGTGTCATTACGCATAACAATACGGTCTCCTAATGCTGCTGGCAATTTGTAACGTTGCCGCCGCGAAGGCTCGATACAAGGTCGAAACTTGAATTACATTCCAGAAATTCCTCGATTAACGCAAATTTTAAATTGAAATTGCCATTTTACACGCTTCATAAATTGGGATAAATTTACTTTCGAAGAATTATTATTATCGAGAAAAATGTCCATTTTAAACAGAGGAAACAGCACATCATTTTTCGCCCAGTTAGCACTTCCGCTTTAAAAGTATACGGTAATGACGTGCCGACATATCAGATACCGTGACAAATCAGATCCCTCGCTTTTTGAAAGTTTTAGAGGAATTTCTTCAAAATGTCTTCACACGCTCGTTCGGCAGAACACTTGATGAGTTGTCAATGACAAGTTGTCTCGTCGTATGTCGACATATATTTCAATGTGTTGTATAATATGTTAGATCGTAGGAAAATTGATCGGTTCAATGCAACATTGTTCTAAATACGATTTTTTTATTACCCTAATTTTCCGAAATGAGAGACGACATCAATTGTATCTTACAAAAAAGTATAAATTGATACGCGAATAATAAGATTAAGCATTTTGTGGATGGAAGCGCGTTTAAAATCACCTTTCAGAGACAAATCCGGGAAAGAATTATCGCTCGATAGGATAAGAAAATGAATGCGCTTAAGTAAGATACTCGGTTGTAACGTATGTGGGTTAATTCTGCGTGATGCGTAAAGTCTGCTGGTGACGTAAGCGGATTAAGGCCTTAAAGGGGGAGTAAAGTTGAGAATTTACGGACATTTACGTCCCGCAAAATCCAGTCTTCTATGGCTTGGGTCCGATCTACGACCCAGGGCAGATATGTGGCCGAGCAAGACAAAATAAAGCCGCCTTTCTCGTGTAAGATTATGCGACGGGTAGGTGCTTTGCATAGGAATTTTACCATGATCGATCTAATTTTAACTATGGTAAAAATCATGAGAAACGCGCTTGCTATAGATACCATACCAATAGTAATATTGAAAATTTCTGTAATACTGCTCGAAATAATTAGATCGTTTTTTCAATCATTCTATTTCATTTTAGGAAACTTGCCATTTTGAAAATATCTTTTGATATTCAAATTTGAAGCTAAAATAGTTTGTACAAATGCAGCATTTCGACTAATTTAATAATTTAATTTGTCAATCGATTTAATCTACGAATTATTCACGGCAGCTTTTTCTTTAATTCGTTATATTCTACGATAACTTATTGATAGCATTATCCTTGAAAACATCGATCGTGTCTTCGATGATTCTCTATGATTGGGAAAATAACCCAATCATGATGATATCGCTGCAGGAGTTCCGTTTGCAAGGATAAGCGGGAGTGTCAATCTCATTTCGGAAACTTCGTGCCTCGGTTGATATCGGCAGATGCGGCATCGGTGAGAAATTGATTGATTAGAAAACTTCCCTCTGTGTTAATATTTGTAAGCAATATTGCTGCCTACGAACCTCTCGGAAACTCATTATTACATCGGCTCGTCAAAAGTAATCCGCAATATGTCAAATTCGGTTATTTGTTAATTTATTCATTGCCCCGGAATAAAATGGTCCTCTTGACATTCTAATATTTCCACGTTAAACAGCAGTTTAGATCATCAAATAGGAATATATATTTCTGTGCCTCAATAAAATAAAAAAATTAAATCAGGATTTCGTCGGCGAAATGATCATGTTAGCTGTTTTAGTGAATGAAATAAATATCCTAGACATATTGTAGAGAGGATGTTGGCTGATGAGATATTTCAGAGGCAACCTATCACTGGATAGTCAACGAACTCCAACAACATACACGTATATCGAGCGCGCGAAAAAAATTCATGCACCGCTCTTTCTTCCCGTAACAAGTAACCCTTCACCGGAGAATAACGAATCGCTGGATCGGTATACGTCTTCTTTATTTACGAGGGAAAATTCTCCCGTGTAGCGCGCGCGAACGCTCCAGCGTCGTGTTCCGCAACAACCGTCCAATTAAATGCCGTCCGAAGGAAAGGATTAGCAAGGCGTGAATAACGCGGAGTGGTCCGTCGTGGAAAAGCCGCGGCATTTTACAATGCAGCAGCGGATGCTGGAAAAAGCCGGGCGGGGGGGGGGGGGGGGGGGGGGGGGGGGGGGGGGGAAAAAAGTTCGGAAACTCGATACGTCGCCGCGCTTTTCCATCCTCG
>JAJVSH010000109.1:339294-369592 GCA_021460005.1 Tetramorium alpestre
GTGGACGAAGAAACGATCGGCCATTAAATCAGTGTGCATCGATTACGTTTATTGTGCCCCGGTAAGCGTGCCCGCCGGAAATGCGGAAAGAAACACTCGAGCGAGCCCGTTCTCCATTACTCGCCGGACTGGAATCGCCGCTTATTGTTGCAAAAGGGGAGAAACCCGTGGGTTCGCCGAAGTCGCGCGATAAACCCTCCTCCTTCCCATAATTTCGAATTCTTTCCACGCGAGGCCACGCCGGTGTTTTACGACGTTTTCTCGAGCGTCTTACTAATAGCCGACTAATTCGTTTCTCGCTGTATATTCCCGCGACCATTGTTCCTACCCTTTTTCTCCGGCGTGCGTGCGGGGGAGAGAAAAACGAGGACTTTCTAAGAAAGTGGCAACGCGCGAGTTCTCGCGATGCTTTATTTCTCGCTTTTACCGCCCTTCCGCCGCTAATCTTCCGCGTCTTCTGCTTCCTTTCTTTTTTTTTTTCTCCTTCTTTATTTCGCCCTCTCCAAGCGTCTTTTTCTCACTCTTTTTCCCTTTTGGCATTAATGTGGCTTTGTTTTCGCATTCTTATGTACCCTCTCTTTTCGTCTGCTTATCATGTGTATACGAGGATGCTGTTTCTCCCTCGCGTTTTGACTCTTTTTCCATCTATATTTCACTATCTTGCTAGATACTCTTTCGCCTTCTACATTTTTCTCTTTGCCTCGTGTTTGCCACGGCGTTGCATGTTCTATCTCATTATCTTAGAAACGACTTGATTGCGTACTCGTATATTATACTTACCACCATGTACGCAGACATATATGCGATACATAATCACACTTTTTTAAACATTCATGCACAGATTTCCAAGTCATGTATATTATAGTTGTTTTTCACCGGGCGACATCTTGTTTTGTAGCGCGAATATTCCGTATTAAGCATGTTTCGGTGAATCACATTTATCACATTTTTTATTTTAAATGAGCCAAATTTTGGGCAAATTAAATTATACATCGAATGTATATACGCTTTTTAAAAAATTGTTTACTCAAACAGCAAATTCGAAAAACGAACGAGAAATTTTTATCTGCGTTTCGTTGATAAATATTACGAATATACACGTCCCAAATGAATCTCGACATTTCCGCGCCGTGTAAAGTCATTATCAATCATTGCCGAGCATAATCACCGTTTTATTCGCGACCGCGTATAGGAGTTGGCGCGGTCGGCAAAAAGTCTCCCCGCTATTTCTTTTCCCTCCCTTTTTCCCCCGTTAATTTTTTTTTTTTCACCGTCTCGTTGCAGTAACGACGGTGCAACTGGCGTTTAATTGCGAAACATTTCAGCCATAATACGAAACGATGAATCAACGCGGCTCGTGGACTCTATCCTGTTTAATTACAAAATATCCACACCCACTGGCTCTTTGCCTGTCTACGCCTCCATCTCGTCGTCTCGCGTCGCGTTATTTTTCTTCGCTGGGACGTATCCGGCCCGCCATTTTTCCCTGCCGCAGAATTTTCGTCCCCGTTCGAACTCATCAGCGATAAACCCGCTGAACGCGGCAAACGAGAACGCGCAAAAATTAATGTATCGCAATTTGCGCAATTCGTCCGTTGATTTCCGCATTTGATAAATGCGGACGCAAATGTGCGACGGCCGTAATGTTACTACTCGACGACAACGATTATAATTATCGTTTACCATTACGGATTACGAAAAATTATAGTACGGGAAAACGAAGCGACGGAAAGATGCGCGGCGAGTGGCCGTGGTTGTAATAATTTGTTAGTAATCTAATCGACACTTCTCATCGCACAATGGCTTTATACTAATTTAATGCGTTTTATATCTGGATAAAAATGAACTTTGTACAGTTCAAAGGTGAGCTATTAACTTGGCAATTTTCTCATGTGCATTTTTATAATAGCCAATATTCGTAAATGCACCGCACGTTCGTAATAGTACCGCCGGATGTTGGTAACTTGCGGATTCCCAGTGTACAAGCTTCCGCTGTCGGCGCAAAGTTTCTATTACTGCTTTCCACGATGAAACTTTGTTGCTCAAATCCGAAATGACAAAGTAGTGCCGTGCACACGGTGACGCGGCGATTTATCGGACGCCTCGGATACAATATAAGCACTATAAAAAGTTTTCCTCGTACATATAAAATGTATATAAAAGGCGCCGTGCAAAAAGAACGAAAGTTAAACTATAAAATTGAAAAAAATAGCTATATACAATATATGAATATAGCAAGAAATTCTATACTTAAGAAAGCTTTCTCAAAATTCTCGGTAAAGTAATATATTTTTGCCCTATACAGATCGCATATACGCGAAAGAGGCTTTTATTTGTGGTTTTCGGCGACTTTTATGCAAAACAATCACAACACAAAGCCATTCCGCGAAATAGAAATTGCCTTTCTGCTGAGCACTCTTGTGCCGTGAAATTGTTTGCACGTAAAGAATGAAACTTAAATAATTCCTTTCTGGCAGTCTGGCGGATATTTGCGTTGTTCTCGATTTAAATGCGATTTCTCGGGAGGCAATCGGTCGGGAATATATAAATTGAAATATTTAATATCCCGCTCCGAAAGTGTCGATTGCGAATGGAAGCAGGCGTTGATCGCGACGTTAAAATTTTTCAACACCGTCGATGACAAAATGAAAGGCGGAAGGAAGCTGCACGGGCGTAGCACAAACGATACGTTATCATGTATGCGTCGCGCTTCAATTGTACGTCGTTTCGTCGTTGCGCGCTTAATTTTCGAGATCTGGTATAAGCGCTAAAGTCGAAGCTCCATTAGTAAGAAACGGCTATATGAAGCACCGACTCCCGCTTTCGCGAATCGTGAAGGCTTTGTCGGCGAAAGCTTTAAGCCTCGGTTACGTCAGATAGCTTCGCACGCGTCGGCCGGCGCACAAAAGTGGAAAGTAAAAGCAGGCGGAGAGAAACGGAGGATGGTAGAAGGCGCGCGTGCACGCGAAATATACAGACGCCACTTGCTGGTATACGGAAATATGCTGAATATTTTCCGAGGATATGTCGGATATCCTCGGATTTATACAATTCCACGTCAGTTATTGCCTTTAAGGGTGGCGCGATATTTTATTGCACATCGGAGTCTCGGGGAGAGAGAAAAGTGGCTTATCCGTCCACGCGATTCCTTTAGTCTTTTATTTTGCAACCTGTCACCCGACATTTGCGAAATAAGTGTCGAGAATTTAGTTCTCGTAATGTCGAAGCGGAGAGAGAAAGAGAGAGAGAGAGAGAGAGAGAGAGAGAGACGGAGAGAATCGATAAAGAGAACTATCTCATCTTTTGACACGTTCAATGTAGCTACCGCGGTCTCGTAATTGCGTGGAAATGAGGGTCTGTTAAATTAAATTCAGCGCACGATAGAATTTTATAGTACTTCGAGAGTTGTCGGGAATTATTAATCCACTGAATCCGGTAGGGGGAAAAAAAGTAGTCCGCAAATTTGCGAAATGTCCGTGTTCATGTAAAGGTCGATGCAAACACGCGCACACCCGTGCATTCAGCAGGCTCATGATGTGAACCGTTTTCTGTGAAGTTTCATCTCATATATATACATATATATATATATATATGTACCTCTAACTTTCGCAAAAGTTCACCTCAACGCTCCTCTCTCAGTGCAACACACGATAAAAAAACCACTGCACTATTCTCATTTATGTACTTTATTACGGGAACTCTTATTGCAGTATTGTTTAATATTACTCATTGAACACGCGTGCATATATGTATAATCCTTGCTTCAGAAATTCTCCAATTATTTTTCGAATAATTCTTTTTAAACAGACGTACGCGCAACTTATTTGTACTCTCCAGCGAGGTATTTCGATTGATTTCGAAATCTGTGCATCAGGTGTCGTTGAGTAAATTTCAATGTCCCTGTAATCGATGAAATCGTCTCTTGAACCAGACTTTCCTGCAATTCTACAAATGCAGGGGTCGGAACATACGAAGGCATTAGCATTTTCAGCAGCGGAGTCTTGAAAGTTTAAGTGCACAGTGGCAGTCATACACACGGACGTACCGAGGGGAGGGCGTCTCGTCAGAAAGTTTTGCGTCAGAGAACTCTTGGAAGAAGACTGCGTACCACGGAGGAACGGCGTGTCATTAATATAACACATATTTTTGCATGCTGGCCGTAGATTCGGTAATATTATGCGCGGCCGCTCGAATATTCAACGGCGGTCGCGTCGTTGCGCTGCGGCTACAGCTATGCATACCGGATACGTTATAGATCGCGGACGGGNCGCGCGTTGGTAAAGGGGCACGGGCACGGGCACGGTGTTCAATTCGTAGGATAGTTAAGGGCACTGACGTAACTACTGCAGCTAATGAGGCATAAACAACCGGGGGTGCTAGGTGCCCGAGACCGCGCGTACGGCAACCACCATCCTCTACACCTACCTCGCTTTCTCTCTCGCTCTGGGTCTGCTGTTTGCTTCACCCTCCTGCCCTCCCCTCCTGCGCCCCACCGGCTATCCTCGTCTATTTTAGTGGCCGTCTATAGTTTAGTCACTGTTCTCGTAAACTAATAATATCGGCGCCGCAGAACGGTCCTTCCGTGCGGTCAGCCTCGAATTTATGGTCGCCTACCCCCAAGCCGGCTCGCGCTCGCTCTATTCGCCCGGGACGTCGTTCTGGATCGTTCCGGTAAAACATCCACGGTTTACGGTTCGCCACGTCTGAACTGTGGAAGCCGGACAACGTTCGCTCTGGCCATTTCGGCTTTTCTACGAGGCTCTCGACGTCAAAAGTCCTCTATCGGATCGCAGGTGCTTCAGCGGAGGTCGAAAAGAGTGACGTTTTCGTAGTTTTGTTTAATCGGTGTCAGCTAGGCTAACGCTATTCTATTTCAAAACAGTCGCGGAATGCCAACGAACTGAACTCCGCCGGCCGAGGTAAACATTTAATGCAAATATCATGCGCGCCGGAGAAGAAGAAAGGCGGCCGGGTGAAATAATTAAAAATATAAAATAGAATTAGGAAATAGCGAATCGGTTAAATAATTAATTGGCTCGCAAACAGTGCAATGTATTTTTCATTTATCGTACATTTGCAACGCGCATTTCGCACGGCGTTGAACGGTGTTAACGTTTAGAATTACATTCGCCTCGCGAGACGCCGAAAAGTGACATCAATCTTATTCTGTGCCCGCTGGGTCACGCAGCACTACTGTATAGCCTTATTTAGATTAATGCTCCCTTTTTTTCGTCACCGCGCGATTCCAATCGCCCGATTGTTCTTATGGCATGCGACACGCAACAAGTTCGCGTGAAGCGAGCTTAATCTCGGCCGGGACGCGAGTTGAGCGATGAGTTCACATCAAAAATGATTTTCTTTACGCAAGATTGCACACGATATCACGTTGTTGCCTAAGTATCTTTTACATATATTTCCTATTCTCGAGAATATACACTGATTGTTAATTATCCTGCCGTAAATTTCAGCCACAATGACGATATCGCGAATGCACAGCAGCAGTATCGTAAATAACGTCTACTAAAAAATAAATTAAAATTAAATATAAATAATACGACGCGATGATACGTGAGATACTCTACTGAATAATGCAGCTGCACATAAATATCGTGATAGTTTAAGGATAAATATGACATTACGATTTGTTAAAAGATAAAATGATTATGCCCTAATTCAGATAGCCATGTATGGCATCACAGATTTATCATTTCCAGTGCAATATACGCCATTGCATTATTTAGAAGAATATAAATTATTCAAGATAAACTATTTTCTTCGTAACGAACTGGATCGCTCTGTATCCTCAAGTAATCCCGGATTTCTTGTACAATGAGAAAATCTGAGTCGCCTCATTCGATCCATCAAAAATAGAGACTGCCGCCTTCGACGTTTACCGAGTGTCTTTTAAAAGCGTATTCTCGGATTTAATACTAGTCATTACCGCATAGCAGTACGATCGCCCCGCGCACTAATTTCCGAGAACACCGCCGGTTACGGCCATTATTCGCAGCAAGGAATCCTCAGGAGATTTTTACCATTCCCTCTGGGTTAGCGGAGATAGGCGGCCGGTCCGATAAGCTACTCTGCCGGTGATAATTAAGTAGCATGAGCCGCCTGTTTTGTCGAGTTTTGTTTACTACGCGAGGAAACGAGCGTGAAGCAGGGGAAGAAAGACGTTCACTTCCGAACGAACGACGAGAATGAAAGAAAGTAAGAGCGCGAGATCGGCGGACGGGTAATTCTAACGGGTTTAAGAGGGTCGTTCTTAAAGCTCGTCCAACCAGCTCAAGGATCGGCGACTGAGGGCGCGCGACCGCCAAG
Organism: Tetramorium alpestre; assembly: GCA_021460005.1. Classification (NCBI taxonomy): domain Eukaryota; kingdom Metazoa; phylum Arthropoda; class Insecta; order Hymenoptera; family Formicidae; genus Tetramorium; species Tetramorium alpestre. The sequence goes on from JAJVSH010000109.1 coordinate 345,616, forward strand.
AAGAACGAAGACGAGAGAAAGAAGCGGGAGAGAAGAGAATGTATAGAGAAGGCGGAAGGACCGTTTCCGCGAAGGGAGAGAGAAAGAGAGAGAGAGAGAGAGCAGCGTCGAGCTGAGGAGCGTACTTCTTCGCGTTTCAAAGTAATTTCGTTAAACGCTCATGGAAGCTTGCCCATGAGAGAGGAACAACGCTTCCGTTGTTTAAACGTATAGCCTTCTCCCGAACAGTTGAGAGGATAGAACACTCGCCCGGCACTTGAGACGCGGCGGTGGAGGCGACGAAACGAGGGAGAAATCGATCGTCTCGCCGGTCTCGTCGTCTCGCAACGCGTGGCCGAGGGCACGAGAAACGTCATCTCCCTCTCTCACTGTGTCGTGACATATTTGCCGCTCGTCTGTAAAATGCGGCTAAATCGCCGCGGAATCTAAACGGCCGCCATCGAAGCTGCAGCGAACAACGGTTTCACGGATCATCGAACGATGATGACGCGGCAGTAAAGCGCCGCGCGTTTGAAAACGGCCAGTTTGCTATATTGCTCGACGGCGCGAAGCGAAGAGCATCGTTAATAATATTACTCATTATTAACATAATTATAATTATCGTACAAAAAGTGAAGGAGCACGAACAAATTTTTTTTCGGTCCATTAGACAGCGCAATCACGCGATTTCTTTTCAATGTTATTTAAGAATACCGTTTACAAAAAACTGTATTATTTTCTTCATTGTACTGCGCCATTTGTTCTCCCTCTTTAAAGGTTAATTGATGCATTTATGCTCGCTAATTACGCTATTAACTACGCCATTAAAATCAGCTTACATTAGTATCAAAAATTACATCAATTCTCTAGCGAGCGAAGAGAAATGCTTGAAATTTTGCGCTGGTCGTTCGTTGGGGATACTGGAAACAATTAATTCTGCCAATGGTCGATTAAATATATGGCTGCGGAAACTTTCATCTGGCGAAATCTCAACAATTTTATACGCTATAAAATCTACTCGCGTATGCACGAGCGCGGTATAAATTTCATTCTTCACGCAGGAGCCAATATCTTTCACACCGTACGCCGCAATCGACACAATTTCCGTATATTCATATCAAACGATGATCGCATCTCCACGTTGGCGGTCGGCAAACAGCATGGGGGAAACTCAGCGAAATTTAACAGTGGCGGCGTCCTTTATTCGCCGATAATTATTATTGAGAGGCCCACGGATCAATTAATTCCGGCCTTCCGTGGCGGTTTACCGATCTATATACGGTTAAACTACGAGTCTGTGTAAACGTCGCCGCTTATGCACGTGAGAGCCGGCCCCGGGCTTCAATTCCATCCCATTCGCCCAATAACTACTACCGTAGAATTTCATTAAACTATGGATAGGCGTTTTCCGCTATCTGGCGAACGGACTCGCATAAATCGACTCGTAAGCTGCCTGGCCTAATCCACCTCGCGGCAGAAAGCGGGATCTCTCGATTGAAGTGCATCAAACATCATTTACTAATTTGTTAAATAGAATTTGTCGCGGCACGGCGAGTCCACGATGAAAAACGAAGGCCAGTGATGTTGGTCGCCTCAGGAAAGAAGCGCGTGTAGGAAGCGACAGCGAAAATTGCAAGCGTGCAGAATGTGCTGTTGTTGTGTCGCCTATGAAGCGAGAATGTCATATAAACGCGACAGCAATGGTACACCTTGCTATTACGATTCTTCGTATATTTCAGATCGATTTACCATTTCTCTAGATTCCATGACGCGCGCGTAATAACAAACATGTTCTACATCGTGTTACACACAAATCATGCCTGCTATTTAACGTTTACATTTTTTTCATGACACATTTCTGACGTCTAATGCCTTATTCATATTTCGTATCGCGCACTCGTTTCGCTCGAATGAGAGCTAAAGCAATCTGCGTCGTTTTATTTGTACGAGCCATTATGCATATCATTGATGTGTCAATAAATTTCACGAGTCGTGACGACCGTCGGGAATTGACATCCGGCAGCGCGGGGTAAATCGTTAGAAATTTATTCACGCGGCGAGGTCTCGGCCGACCCCCCCCCCCCCCCCCCGACTCGAAGTTATTCCCGGCGGCATGGCTAAAGCCGACGCGTAAAATTCACGCCATCCTTTACATAACTGGATTCAATCGGAAGGCGTTTTCCTCGTGAACGCGACTTCGCGAATGCACATCGATGAGGTTCTTCCCCGCTCGCTCGGGGAAGTTCGAAGGCAGCTGCAGCTTGGCGCGGCACGGCGCGGGGGGTGGTCTTACGCATTGGGGAGAAACGGAACGAATGTAGATTCAATGCGCTCGCGCATATTCCCACGACATTCCACTCGCCTACCATTCGCGGAAAGTTAAGTCGAACGTAAAGAAGCATCGCGCGAGCGTGTATCCGCGGAAAAGCGTCGCGGCTCGAAAACCGCGGCTGCAACATAACGTGGGAGATTAATTACTGGCACCTCCGTGGAGTGTTCTATACGAGAATCGCTTTTTAGACCGCCGCACGGCCGAGTCGATAAATTATTTACGGTTAGACGGCAGAATCTGCGAGCTAGAATCGCGCACCTCCGCGTTACGGGGTGGGATCGATTCAGAGGAAGCTTTCAAATATAAATTTAATCGAGATATACGTTTTATTCGGGCAATTCGCATCGTTCGGACAAAAATTGATTCAGCTCAAAACGATAGTTTGATGACGAAACAAATTCTCTCCCATACAACACAAAGATTCTTGCTGGGAGCAGCTAATAGAAAACATTATCCCGAGCAACGTCCGTGAAATTACAATATAATATGAATCGCTTTAGAAAAAAGCTTTTATTTCAAAAATGTCAAAAATGAATTTTCTCTGTACGCGATATTTTTTTATTTGTAGGCTTACATACTGATTCGGATATCACAAAAGATTTTCACATTTTCCATCTGATATAAAAGTATAATAATAAAACGGAATGGTAATGAAATGTTTTCTTGAAATACAGTTTTAATGCTGGCCTGCTGAATATGTCTTTTGTGTTTTCTGAAAAATGAAAGATACGGAATAATAGCCGTCCCAAAATGATAAAAACTGACATATTCAGTTATACGCGTGTACGTACAAAGTTAAACAGGAACAGTCATCATTTATACAGACTTTAAAGTATTTAAAGTCCGTTCCATTATTTTTGTAAAATAGCAAACATAAAGAGCAAAAACAAAGATTTGCATCGCTATATCGTTCGGATATGTCCAGGCGGGGCTATTTCAATTTCATATTTCTCTAGATATCGCGAATTTAACAGACGGAAACATTATTTGTATTTCCCTAGAGTTTCGAGCATTATCCCACCTTCCTCGACACGTATCCCCGTGCACGCGCATGTATAATGTGCGTGCATTTGCGATATAGACGGAAACCATGGTGCTGTAAGAAAGTTACGAGGCTTAGATGCAAGCCTGTAACGTGCGTGAACGCGAGTTCATATCCGTAATAAGCTTACGAATGCCGGTACTTGACGTTCATACGGAGTCGGATAGATAATTGATCCTTAGAACGAAATTTCTCGAATGCTGCTAGAGAATGTACAAAACAAGATGCTTATTACCTAAGCATCTAAAAACTTCAGCCGATCTACTGTAATATAATTTACGTCAGATTTCAAAGTATTAGAATTTTATTTATAATTTTATGCTCTCTGCGTATTTTAATACTGTGTGTATCTTATTACATATTTCGTATGAATATATAAAACTTTTTTCGGATGTTTTTCATATTACATTTCATGTAAAATTATAAACAAAAATTGTATATTTTCTGATAAAAAGGGGTTATTTAAAATAGATTTTAATCTGGAAGCAACATACTCGGATATAATTCATTAATTATAACTTGTTAAAAATATTCATTCACATATTACGTCTATGAACCCTCGCATTCTCACTTCAGGATAGAAATTTAACATAACATATTCGTTGATTCGACTGCCACTCACTTCGCTGAAAGGCACTTATGCTCATATGAAATATTATTTCACGCTTCTTGTCTTGCTTTACGGGAAGATACAGACGTTCCGCGAACAAAAGCGTCGGACGGATGGGCCGCCAATATTTTCAGTAGTAACACTCAATGTCTGAAACATCGGGTTGAAGCGGCAAGAGCGGAAAGAAAAACCGTACAGGTACGTTGTATAAGAGTAGACGAGAGATCGGCGTTCCACGGTCAAAGAAGAAGTACACGCGTAGAAAGACACGTGAAAGATGATACGTCCAAAGGTGGAATATATACACATCCTACCTATATTTGATACTGCTGTCATGCCGTATGGCGTGCGGTAGACACAGTTGATTTATTCAACCAGAAATGGAACTAAAGTGACCGTCGCTGCTGCGCTCACTCGTTGATATCGCCCCGAAAATACGTGAGAAAGATATAATAATTATAAGTCACTCGACCGACTTTGAGGGACGTAATAAAAAAAAAATCTACCATTAACAAGTGTCTGCAAATAGTTTTATTTGTGAAATAAATACGACTCTTTTCTTTCTTGCGACAGAGCTAAGTTTAGCGTGTCAAATAACAATAGACGGAAAAAAGATTCTCGTAAAAGTTTTGAAATTATTTGATACGAAAGTTTATCGAATACATATTCGTCAACTAATGTTATTTATACGATTGAGTATCTGTCACATTTCACACTTGTGTAAAATTACTCTCAGAATATTTCAGATTGAAGTATATTTCGTTTCACGCGTATAAAGCAAATCGCAAACATTGTCCTTTTTTTAACTTCTCTAATCCGAATGTTTCTCTATTATTCACTTTTGGAGCATGGATAATAATACTGTTAACACGAAAAAATACGATAGTAAGCCGCACGGGACTCGTCAGTTGTTTGTCGTGCGACTCGCAAAACTCGATTTGATGAAGTTTTCGCGTAAAAACGCTGTTTAGGTTTTCCCGTTAATGGCGGTAGCCATAGTGCATTGTCCAGGCTAGTATGGAATGGAATATTAATGGAACACCTGCTGTCTCTCTTTGCCGAGAGTAAGTTCACCACATATTTTCTACACGTGGGAGAGTGCTTTTAAAAGTGCCGGCGAAGGCTCTCTGTTTGTTTGATAATAAGAGAAAAGCTTCAATTTCCTCCGTCTCTCCTTCCTCCCCCCCCCCCCTTCAAGCCCCCTATCCGCTATCGTTCACGTGGTCCTCGCTGTCTGTGCGGGCGAAGATTAATCGTGTAACAACACCTGGCACTTAATCGGTCTGCTTGCGGAAAATCCCGTCCTCTCGCAAGTAGTAGTAGTTACACTCTTGTCAGACACGGAGCTCACCTCGCCGCTATCGACAAAGCTCCCATTGTCCCAGTTAGGTCAGAATTACTGATGTGTCGTTCCACGGATAGAGAGCGGAAGGTACAGCACGTATAGCAGATTTAGCCCCGCCACACAATTCGCGGGGACAAAAGACTGCGTTTATAGCCTAATTGACAGGATAGTTTATTGAGTAAACTTCCCAAGTTAATCGAAGTTCATGTCGCCTGGCCAATAAAACAACCGAAGCGTCGTCGTAATTAGATGAGAATTTCCAATACATTTTACAAACAAGGTGAACTCTGTGTTGTTGCAAATATAGTTGTAAAATACAGCTGTATCGCTATTATTCTCATAAAATTGGATTTGCAATCGAGCATCATGTTAGTCGCTAATCGGCTTTATATTTACATTACATATTTTGAATATAAATCATGAAGTCGCGTATGCCATTCAATAATTTAGTCGTAAGATAAAAACGTTTTTCAGTATCGATTCTGGCAGCTTTTGACTGTTGTCGCGGGGTGTTTTTAGCGCGTTAAAGTTAACAGGTACTGCAGGCTGAATGGATAATCCTCGCCGTGCAAGAATTGGGGCGATCCAGTTAAGACGGGCACTTAAAGCGTGGAATTCCCGATGAAGATCGCGTACTGGGCGGATCTCGCGCGGAATCAGAATACGAACCGAGTGCGGATCGCGCTACATTCCCACCGTGCACGATTCCGGGATGAAGGTAAAAAGAAAGGAAAAAAAGTATCAACGTCCCGGAAAGCCGTACAGTCGTTTCCCTGGCAGCCGCGCACCCAATAATCGTCTCCGCCGGCAGTGATCATAACAGTTACGTCGCGCGCGAGACCGTCTCTATTTTCGCCGAACGGAGTATAACATTATTATAAGAACGCGGCTACGAGGAAAAAGCTGGGGAGAGCGTCATCGATATGAACGACACACGTGTTGCGAGCGATATTTCTCGAATAAATCCGCAACAAGCTTTCGCGCGTGGAAGCTTTAATCCGTATTTATACGTTCGAAGTTCTTTTCGCATTTATTTATTTATTATTGTAATATCCGAAGCAACGTTCTCCAAAATCAGATAAACGATTATTCTCCGATAAAAGGAAAGATTGGAATCTTCCTTCGTGGATTCGGTTGAGTCATGGATTTTTCGTTAAAAAGTGAAGTTTTGCGGGAGAGACGAAAAATGAAGTCGGAATGGAAATCTTCCGGTGAAATTTTCCGCGAGGCAGATTCCCACGATCCTCAGTGGGCGGCCGCCATTTCCTCTTTCGAAACCCTTTCGAAAGCGCGCGGCTTATCCCCGCGATCATCCGGTTTCCGCGCTGCCTCTCGGTTACCTGAGAAGCGTGGAAACGCACCGCGTAATGCTCGAATTCACATTTCACGCATTATAATCTTTTTAATTAAAGCGAATTTTCCGCCGCGCATAATGCGAGGTCATTAGACGTCGTTGGCCGCCGCCGCCACCCCGTTTCCTGTCTCCCGGTCTACCGTTTTGTCTCCGTCTTACTTTACCTCGAGCCAGCCGCTGTTTCGCGAGAGCATTTAAGCGATGTGGCGGTCGTCGTTAAAAATTACGAGCCGCGATACCTTACCTCGACATTCCCCGCATCGCGTATCGCTCCTTGATATGCAATCGCCATTAACCCATTTCGCGTACCGTCTCATAAGACCTCTCCCTTTCCCGTCGCACATCTTTTGGAAGCAGCCACTTGCGGCCGATCACTCGAGTTTGCCTTCATTACGCGCGGAACGACACAACAAACATTTCTCATAATTAGTTCTTTCACAACTCATTTTCTTTCGACGACGACATCGCAGCGAGATAATACTGTTAAAAGATTTCTTTTACACTTGGGACGTATTTTCGAAGAAATAATACATGTAATGCTATGTCTGTTGCATAACTCGGTTAAATAACTCGGTTAAATAAAACCGAAGATTGCGATCGTTTGCGCTGTGTTACGTCATCGAAGCCGATCCTCTTAGCTGTCGACGGTGGAGCTTATTCACTCGCTCGTTCAATGTGTACATAACTGTATCTTATTGCGAACAATCTTGATTCTCCTCGGTATCACTTCGATACAAGTTCAGGTAACCAAGAGCGATCTCACCGCTGCAAGTCCCGACCGAACCGTTTCTGTTTCGCATTCGGGGCGGATTCGGTGCCGCCGCCGTTGAACATCCGCTTACGTTTACCGAACGACGATGCACCTCCATTACGGATGGTGCCGTTCGTTTCCCCGTTCTCGTTTCACCTCCCCAGTTCGGGGAGGTACGCCACTCGTCATCTTCCTCGTCGACGTCGTGATGCACTCGTGACGCGCCTGCCTTCGAGTTCGCGAGTGCAGCAGGCTTTCTCGCGATCATCCTCGAAACGAGCGTCCTCGTTCTCGTTATCGTCGTCGTCGACGACGATGATGACGACGAGAAAGAAGGAAAAGAAGGAGACTCTAAAGAAGCCAGCCGAGCTGAGGAGCGGATGAAGGTGCAGTAATGGAAGATGTTTGCGAGTACGACGGGGCTGGTAGTTAGGGCGGATGGATAAAGGGGTTTTATTATGTCTGAGGAAGAGTCACGCGAGTGCTAGGTAATGGGAGAAATATCCGTGAGGCGACGACAAAAAGCAGGTGGGTGGTTCTCTATGTCCGAGAACGAGTCACGAAGACAAGCGCGGGAAAGTCTGCGCTGGCCACGCGATATAAAAGGTTTTATTGTGTCTCCGTGGACGAGTCACGTGAGAGGTGGCTAAGAGACCTACGCACGTGGTTTCATCGCAAAGATAGGGGCTTTATTCACTTATTGGTTGACGGGCGTGGTGCGAGTTCGTCGTGGACAAGATTAAAGGCACATTCCTCGCTACCTCGACCGCAAATCTTTTCAACTTTGCTCAGTCTTTCGCAAATGCAGCTAGCGATTTTTAAATACGGATCTGAATTTTATACTTGAAAAAAAAAGATCAATTCAGAATAACAAAGTATATTACAAAATGATATCCGATCCATAATCCAATGATTGTGACAAGTGCAGAAAATTGAAGCGAAGAATGCAGTCGTTGAAATTGATTTTTCAAATTTATTAGATCAAGTTACCGTTGTCTAGTTTTGCTGTTTCATTTATCATGCATGCGCATGCCGCGGTCTTTTTTCTTATCCGTGACACTCCGACATATCTTGTATCTGCCGCTGTGCGATTCCGCGTAATTTCCCGTGGATATCCGAAAAGTATCGCGGCAATATTATCGCCGAGCCATCCCGCGGTATCGATTGATTCGACCTATCTACCTACGCCGTCCGCACAACGTCGCATCCATCACCCCTTCGGGGTCCATAAATAAATTACGGTCGCGTGACATTTACCGGTTACACACCGGCGAGCTCTTTCTTCGTCCTCACTCTCCCGACTCTTTCGACATGGTCCGAGTATAAAGGGAACTTCTTCACCTACGTTCGTACGACGAAAACGTGGCGCGGCATGCGTTCACTCAAAGAGTTTTCCCATGAACGCGAACGCTGATGTAAAGAGCAAAATAAAGGATGAGAAAGAAGGATAGAAGAAGTAGAAAAGAGAGAGAAAGAGAGAGAACTGTTGGAAAACATGTAGGAAAGCCGGAAACCGGAACGAGCCAGTGAAATCGTGCTCTTTAAGTTTCCTTTCGTAGCATTGCCGAGCCTTCACTCTTTTGACCGGTCATCCGATAAGGAGATCCCAGCATTCGTTTTTAGTGTGGAGACGAGTGCGGTCCCTAGAGTATCCAGCTGAACCGCGCTCGCGGAAACCACTGCGACCGCAAGCGGAAAAACAAATGACTCCGCGATATTTCCCGCGAAAATCCTAATAGAAGTGGAAATCGCGTTCCTTGCGATTTAGTTCGCTTAGCGAGAATGTCACACGCGATTTAATATTGTTGTGATTTACTGTTCAAGCATATTGCAAGACTTTTATTTTATTTTTATAATAAAAGAAAAATAGAGAGAAAAAAAATAATTTCGATACACTACAAGAAAAGCTTAAGACTCTCTGAATTTTTTATTTGCAAAATTTATTTGTCGAAAAAATATAAATAACGAAAGAAAGTAAGGAACGTGTTCTATATTTAATCACAAGTAACAGAAAAGTTACTGCAAGATATTTTCTGTTTGTTTAATAATTTTACACTTTCTTTCCTATTGATTTGCTATTTCATTCAAATTGGATTATTTCGAGGTATTTTATTTCTGCGGCGCTTCATCTTGAATGCTCAATCGATTCCATCTTTTGCATGTGCATTCGAAACGAGATATAAATAGCTTAACAGAAACCGTGTGGAGATACGTGAGAAACTGTTAAGTGACGGGTAGTAAAAACCGAATGACGTCAGACAATCGGAAAGATCCGCGTGCGGCCCTAAAACTGTACGGTTATTTATTGCGGGGTGAACGGTAGCAGATGCGTCTGCAGTGTATACGAGACGAAGTATACCGCTCGCCTTTATCGGGGACGTTTATGTGGCCGGATTATAGCCAGCGGAAAATTGGCCCCTGACCCCAAGCTACACGCGTGTTTTTGATCGACTACTTTAAGGTGGCCATCCCTCAAGAGATGGATGGCCAGCCGCGACACAGAGATAAAACCAGCACTCCGCTCTCGTTTTGTCTTGCCTTCCCTTCTCTCTTTTATTATTATTTTTTTTCCTTGCAGGAGAGTTATGCGGAGTGGTGCGCCGTTAAATTACATGGTGCGTCATGGTCTGTGGTCGAGATTACGCGCAATGGCGGAAAGATCCGCCCGGTCTGCAATATCGCTAATGGCTGTGAATCGCGCGAACAATAAAATAAACAAGGGTGCACTTTGCACTAAATAACAACTTTGAAAGCCGACCATAATGCACGTGGAACTGATAGTCGCACTTTCCGGTAAATTCAATTCGATCGCTATCGTATTGCCGTTAGCATGGACAAAAAAACAAGAACGTCCTAAAAATTTGCACCGGTTTGCACCGGATGGATCCCGGAAATCCCGTTTATCGTCTCTTGGCTTTCCCACCTTCTGCTGTTTGTATCGTCAAAGCTAGACAGCGGTATATCGATGCTCGCTTTTATAGGACATCTAAAAATATTTCTGGGTCATTGTCCGCCGGTGTTTCGTTCCTCGTAATAGCCGCTGCGCGAAGTGGGGTTTTGAGCGCCGGCAGAAAATGCAGCTTTATAGACGAACACTTTTCGTCCGTACTTGCGGACGGGAAGAGCCTTCAGAATGGCGCGGACACGTTTTTTTCTTCTTTTTTTACTATCGTACATACGAGCTCGTAAAAGAGCGCGAAGGAAACTCGGCGATTACGACGTCTACGGCCGCCGACAAAGTCGGACGTTAAGTGTTCAAAGCGGATGCTCTTCGCGTGACTTACAATCCCAATATGGCGATCCGGTTACAAGCGGATCGTATTGCGGGAATTTTTAGGGCCGGCCACCTTACTGCGCGCCAGATTACTCGACAATTACAAAGGGAACGCGCCGTCCGTCTGGACATCGCGTGACAGGAAAAGAACGATATTTTAGTGGTAGGTCGTGCGTATAATTTTTGGCGAAATTAATGTTTACTCTCGACACACCGTGTGCTATTGCCTCCTATTCTCGGATACCGCGATTATCCGAGAAGAAAATGGAAAAGTCGGAAGGGAGGTGGGATACTCGCGTAGAAATTCCAACAAAAGACTTTTTGTTGGCGGAGGCATTACATCATTGGCACAAAATGATCGCGCCACTCCTCCGCTGTATCGCATCGAGTTATGCGTTCGATGGCCTCTGTATCGGCCTCGTAAATAGTTGATTAGGTAAAGGACCCCGGTGGAAGCCCTTTCTTTCCTGGCGCACAGGGACGGCGCGCGATAAGGCAACGTGGAGAACACACTGGCGTGCGTGAAGACAGTAAATATTTCCCGCGAAGCATAAAACGCGATACGCGTCCCTCCCCGGTTACGTTCGTATGGGGCTTTAAATAAAGCGATGAATTTAGTCAGAAGAGGGTAGGCGCCCGGCTCTCTCCTTGGCCTTTAAGTAAAATCTCCGTTGAACTAGAAGGGAAGATTTATGCGACGTTTAAATCAGTAAATAGTTTCACGGTGGATAATCCTTTTTGCTGCAGGAGAGAAGCGCCTGTTTTCCTACTTACAACCACCGATCTCACCTTTCCCTGTCCGGGAGAAAGAGAAAAAGAGAGGGAAAGAGGGAGGGAGTGAGAGGAGGGGCGGGGGAAGTAGAGAAGAGCGCATTTTAATGCGGGCACGATTTACGGCGCGAGTATTATCTTCATTAGCGTGCTACGTCCTGACATTTTCCGGCTGTAATAATTACTTAGAGCATTATTTCGCGCCGCGTAATCTCTTCGCCTTCCAAGGTTTCTCAATCTCGCTCTTAATACCCAGCCAACAGCGGGGTATTCCACGTGAGATATCGCCGATGGAAGTTGTTTCGATCCCGCCGCGAACAAAGCTACAAATAGTGTTGTTAACCGAAACAAATTACTTTCTGTCTACGAATAGGGGAGCTTCATTCCACGTTATCATGTACCAGGTGGTGCCCAAGGTGCAAGGGATTCCAAGCAAGATTAATGCTTCGGAAGATGCGCGGGGGCTTTCAAAGGATGATAACTCATAGAAGGGGCGGCGCGCTGGCGTGTAACGTGCCACTAAATTGTACCCGCGGTGGAAAAGTGGATATGTCAACCGTCTCGTTAGCTTGTAGTGGCCTTTAAATAAAGCGATAAATTCGCCGGAGGAGTTCATGACCTCATGCATCCTACAGCGACGCGCTTGCCTCCGCCTCCCCCTCTCTCAGCCTTTTATAAGCGCGATCGCTCGCCCGGCTTTCTTTAGCCACGGGAAAATATATGCACGTTGCGTGGCCTCTCTCGAAGATAATACATTTTTTACCAATCTGTGTACGGCGTAAAATACTGAGGTTTGAGAAGAAGAAGCGGCACGACCGCGAACGTTTGCGAACGGGCCGCTGAGGGTCCGATGGGAAAAATTCAACGCGTAATTTTGCGCGTCGGACAGAAATAATGCCTTTCCCCTCCCCGTCCCTCTCCCTCAGAAATGGAAATTTAGAGACATATGATTCATGGGGATTCATGGGGATAGAGCTCTAATTTCTATTGTTCTTGGAAACGGTGGAACCGCGCGGAAGAAGCCAAGTTACCCGCGCACATATACCTTTACATGCATACACATCGTCTCGAAATGACTTTCATCGGCTGGCGAGTAATAGCTCTGCTGGCCGGTAGATTAAAACGCTCGCGGGTTCCGGCCGTTTCATCGCCATTTATATTCGCGTACACGAGGCTCCTGGCGAAACGTGTCAGGCATATGTGACCGATCCCCGGAAACTCCTGACGCGTTTTCAGCCCGCCAACAGCTTGCGAGCGGGTCGGCTCTCTCGTCGCGACGGACAGTTTAAAGCTTACCGCGGCGTGTCCTACGTCGGTAATCCTCTCAATTTACTTCTCGTTATTGTGCACATCCCGCACGGCTGTTTTCCCTCGACGTCCCGGACCCGGAGTCCTTTTAATTCCCCGCGTTCTCTGCTCGGCGACCGTGCGCTCGTCTCCGCGCGAGAAAAGATTCCCCTCATCGAGCTCGGCGCGCTCGCTCGTTTTAAAGCGCCGGTTTCAATTAGGCGCATCCAGCGCGCAGCCGTTGGCGTATATCTGCATTTTTTTTAATTTTTATATCCCCCCCTGTATCGCCGTATGCGAAACGGTCGGCCGGGACTTCTAATAAGCCCCGGAGCACTCGCGGCCAGCTGGAGGAATACGAGCGGTTGTAATGAACCATTAAAACTGAGCGGTAGGATCGGAACATCTCCCCAGAATCGGAAGACGTACTTTATTTCAAAGTGGAACGAGAGAGAGACAGACAAATGGATGAGAGAGAGAGAGAGAGAGAGAGAGAGAGAGAGAGAGAGAGAGAGAGAGAGAGAGAGACAGAGACTAAAGATCTCTCGCTACTGTATAATTGGATTGGAAAGTAAATTATACGCGGCAGCCATGGACTCGGCTCGAGTTTGTCTTCTATTTGGCGAAATCTCTCGCCTCTTAACGCGGTGGGCTATAATTCCAATCTCGCGCACACAGATTAATGCAGCGCGGATATTTCCGTTTCATCATGCGATCTATTCTTATTCTGCGATGACTTCGGTTTTGACGAGTTGAACTTCCGACAGCAATCGAGAAAGTACCAGCTCGCACAGTTTTACAGTCCCGTTTCGGTCCACTTTCCACTTGCGATTCCCCGACTGTCTCCGCGAATTCGTAACTTTTCACGCGCGCGCGGGGCCAAGGTTCCTAGTATTACACGTCAAGTTATGAGATACCAACTTGGTCCAGGCACGCGTAAAAGTTTTCGAGAGTGCATTCGAAGTTTGAAACACACGTGACGCGCGTACTCTACCGCCATTCGATTGCAAACCGAGAGAACATCTCTGTCTCCCTTAATTAATTTAGGTAAATCGGACGAAAAATAGCGGAAATTTTGTCGGCCTGTCAGCTCGATAGCGAAACGACGAGCGCCCGAGCTTCTCAAGTCACTCGAGTGGACAAACGCGACGGCCGTAATTACGGAATGCCCGAATCGATTAATTGTCAGGATTGAAAGCACATTTGTGTTGAGCTTATTTAAATATTGCCGATTCGCGTGATGGAAATAACGAGGCGTGCAATTCACTGGCAATTAAATACAGATACCGCAGGCTAAACATGGAGCGAACGCCGGAGATCAAACACATTCGCTCGTCATCGGAACGTTGCGATAAAGTGCAGTCTGCGTAATCGATTTTCATATCAAATACCACGGTATTTTATGCACGTCCACGTTGACGCTCCAAAATTCATCCCGGCATAATTAGCCACTTTAGCGTACAAATAACTGCTGCGCTTTTGACTGGTTACGTATCGCGCGCTGCAAATTAATTTTGGAAAAATGGTTACGTCTGGCCAATCAGCGACTATCGATGGTGCTTTCGTGTGAAAGAGATCCAAAAATATAATTCTTAAAAAGCAAAGTATTCAGTCTATTCGCTTATTCTGTTCGCACAAGTGCATACATGGTTAATTCATGTTCAATTCATGTTACCTCAAAATGTCTATTTGATGCAATATTCTTCCCAGGCATTTATCTTTAATAGATTCATATGTACAAATTATCTGCAAACTCAAATCTGATGGTGGTGATTATTATATATCTTTGATCTGTATAACCTTTAGACCGCGTTGCAAGATTGATTACTTGATCCATATTACATCGAATTTCCATTTAATTAATTCGAAATAGATGAAAATTACACTTCTTGATCTAATATTGAATGGTTACATGTTCAGCAAACTCGCAATGAAATCGGAGCAAGAGATATAGCAGTGAAGATATTTAACATAAATTCGATACCATGACATTTGTTAATTCTCTCTCGTATGGAAAAGTAGAACGGATTACAAAAAAAGAACAGTAACGGTGTCAGAGTATCTGTTTCAAAGATTTATATTTATTATTTTTGGAATTTTTAAATTAAAATTTTATTTGGTTTATTATTTAGTATTTAGGGTTTGTGAGGGGGCTATAGGATTGGGGTTATTAGTAATAATTGTACGATATTATGGAAGTGATTTATATTATATATTTAATATGAGAAAATTTTAAAGAGTTAATTTATTTATGATAAAATTTATATTTATATTAAGATTTATATTAATAATATTAATATTTGATAGAATAATTAAACGGATTTAGGTTACTCTTATTTTCTGAACATGTATTCGTTTTCCATCCGATACATTGATTTTTCGAGTTTACGCTATCGCGCTGCGATGGCTCTGATAAAGTTTGGGTTCGTTCATTTTTTTTTTTTATATATCCGCTCGTCCTATCGTCGTATATTCTCGTTGACAGTGTAGGGTGCGTGTCGCCGAGGTTCGACACCCTCGCGACAAGAAATTTTCAGGGACTCGGAGCACTCGAGGTATATATCGTCGTCTCCTACCCCTATCGCACTCCTACGACAAGATTCGCGGCAGAAGGCAGTACTGCTGAATTATTAAAGGGAGGTCGACGAGGTTGCCGCTTGTTCGAGTCGAGAGCGACCGTGCCATGAACGCGGAGACAAAGCGCTCCGAGTCGTATATACGAGACGCGCGTCACGATGGTGATTTTAATCGTGCTCGTTGCGGCAAAGTTCCAATATTTGGATCAACTCCATCTTCGCCATTGTAGTCGCGATTCTGTCGCTTTAGAAAACCCCATCCTTTCACCAAAATAATTTCCTCTTCTCCGCTAACGTTATATAATTTCACCGTGAATTAATGATTTAAAGTCGCGATTTATAATTGTTCCGCAAAACCGATCTACGATATTCTCGTAAAAGTTTTATAAATCTTATTTCCGTATATTTTGAAGTTTTTATGGAAATGTTGGGGTAAATACCGACATTTTTTTTAAAAGAGCTGCCCTCGCAACGAGAATTTCTACGAAACGAGTGAGAGTCACTGCCGAACAATCCCGGCTGCATCTAAATCTGCGTTGCGGTCCGTGTGTGCTTGGTTCTGAAACAAGAGCGCGGTGTACGGACTCGGTAGTCGGATGATTCCCACGTCGACCTTTTTAACCGGCGTAGTTGCGCATGACCGCCTGGCATAGCGCAACGCACAGTTACAACGCGGGCGACTATTGTTTCTTCCGGAGGCGCGTAATAGATTGCACGAATCTAATTTAATCCCTCCGCTCGCGGGGGCCCCCGGACTCGTTTAGATAAGTGCTGTTAATTACAAGTGCCGCAGTCAACTAATCCTGTCAAATGCGCCTGCGAGATCACTCAGGCGAGCGAAGGTAACGCCGCGCAAATTACAAACGTCGGCGATACATTCCTCACGTTGATTCACTATCATTTCCGTGTCAGCGAATTTAATCGTTTTATCGACTCTGCCGATTTTAATTATTTTTCTTAGCGACGTATATCATTTTAAATCCTAACATGCTTAATATTTCTATGAGCATTTGTTTAATTATTACACATATATAATTCTTGCATTAAAATATAACTGTTTAAAAGAAAATAAAAAATCATACCTTATATAGGTTTTTTTTTAACTTGAAACACTTAAATATTACGTTAAAATTTCCAAAAATTTAAACCTTCTATTAGATATATTTAATATTTTTACAGAGAATTTGTTTTCTCCGATTTTTTTTTAAATTTTTAAACGCGAAACCAAGGATTTAAGAATCGTCGACATTCACAAACACGTATAATTTATTGAATTTATTGGAAAATAAGTTACACAGCATTTAATAATCTCAACATTAAGCTGAGCTTAAAACGTGTAAGCCACTTTGGATTAACTGGAATGTTTCACATTGCAATCATCTTCAGATGAGCTAAAAGCGGCGGACCAAAAACGTTGAGCATCACTGGCGTCTGTAACCTCGTTCGTTCACCCGCGTTACACACGCGAGATCCCCGCGAGTAGCGTGTAGTAACACCTAAACTCTTTTACAGCTGCACTCTGTATCTATCGTTTCAATTACACGATCACTGCATTCCAGGAAAAATTCCTTCATCGTTTTTAAAATCGTTTTTTACCAGGATAGAGATGTGTGTAGAGGGAACGGAAAAAGCACACCGCACAAATTATACGTTTCACGAGATTCGCCGATATAAATACAAAAGTTAGTTGGCTTAACTTTTCGGCATTTCTTTTTCGAATCCTTATAAGAATATTTCGTATTATAGCTAGAAAGAAATTATGATGTTAATAACATTGCACAAAGAAACGTAAAGCAATGTCCGTAATGCCAGTTAAATCATTCCAAAAATACCGATTGTGAGTATAATTTATTAGCGCGAGCGTAAAAGCGATTCCGTTCTCCTATATTTGCCGAACGTAAAATATTAACGACCGAGATCCGATAAGATTAATAGTCATCCTAAATGTGCGATCGCATGCAAGCGTTTGCAGAGCATTATTTATTAAGGAGCCGGTCAAACGGGTCGGTATTATCCGAGCCTTTTTTCAAGCTTACTTAAGTAGTAGCGCGCGCTACAAAATTCATATCGTAACACTCGTAAGATCGGGACATTCGATTTTTTTTCCATAAACTCCGGAAGAATAACGATATCCTTTAACGAATCTATGCGAGCCGCGCAGACCGGTGAGTAAGTAGTAATACTCGACTCTAGTCAGCCAGCCGCGTCGCTCTTAATAACGCGCTTATAGAACGCGCCGATGCGAGAACTGCAGCGCGTTACGAGTGCGCGCGAATTGATGGAACGCAATCTCCGTGCGTCGTGAAAAGAACTCGAGGAGGTGCCCCTCGAGGGGAGGAACATTCGAGATGGCTTTCGCCGAGGAAATATACGAGCGTATACGTCAGAAGAAAGAATAGATACAACGTAACTGTTAACGCGACATCAAAGTCAGCCCGCGATTTATGCGTTCCCGGACGAGCTCGCGAGAGAGGCGTATTAAGCGAGCGGCAAAAGCGACGGTCGGGAGACACGAGAGACGATGGATGAGAAACGCGCGCGAGATGGCGGACGACAAAAAAAAGGGGAAAAGGAGAAGCATTAATGACTCGCTCTTTATTAGGGAGATGCGTTTCGTGCATAAATCGCGGAAACTAGCAGCAAATAACGCCGCTCTTTGCCGTCGTCGTGAAAGAAACAGTAAAGAATGTCGGCGTAATTTTAGCCGTTATTCATAAATACGGCATCGATTAAATCCACGAAGGCCTTATATTTAAATGAGAGACGCACCGAGAGTCCGCAGTGCGACGATGTAAATTAAATGAAGATGCGCGTGCTTCGCGTAACATCATTCGCGACATGTTATTTCTCATAAATTTCTCGCCGCGGATAATAAGCAACCCCCGATCGATGCTCGGACGTCTAAATCTTTTCAATAGTCCCCCTCGTCCCTTTGCTCTCTCGAGAGATGATTTACAGCGGAGACTCGTGCGCGCGGGCGCGCGCCTCTGAAAAAGATACCGCGAAAATATACGCGGTGGAATATTTTAGGGCGGACCGATCGTTACCGGGGTGAAACACACAGCGCGGNCGCGCCATAAACGTCCCAAATACCGTAATTTACCGCGTTATTCCGTGTGCCCGCCAGGCGTGTTACACAGTAACGGAAGACTAAATAGATATCGAGCGGCCACTCGCGCCGACATGCACTTTGCCCCGAACTTTTCGTTTGTCGTGCACGCGCGCGCGCGCGCGCGCGTTTTATTTTTCCACGATATTCCGCGACCGTCAACGGCCGTCAATTTGCAAGAAAAATATTGAGAAAGATCTAATTATCCGCGGCGATCGCCGAGGAGGTTTTTTTTTTATTCGGAAATTACGGGATCGAACGGGAGCGAACGTGCCGGTATACGCTGCTGATGNGATAGCGCGGTGGCGTTTTAATAAAATTAGTTGGCAAGTTCGGCCAATAAGGTGGCGATGAACGATGCGGTCCCGTATACGTCGCGCCCGTGCTGCGTTGGCGATGATAATACCGTTGCAGCCGGCGGGAGGGGGGAGGAGAACGGAGGGGCAGACGCGTCGTTGGTTGACGCGAAAATACGAGGCTGCTCGAGCTGGCAAGTTTCCTGATTAAAGCCGTTAATTTGTAATTAAAGGGTGTGTACGCGCGCGCGCACGACAAACGAGGTTGCCCTTTCCCCCGCACTTTCGTCCCCCCGATGCCAGAATCACCATGACGGACGATGCTACGCGTTTGCGGTGCGGCACGGAACTCGCGCGATTATGTCTCGCTTCCGCGGACCGTAAAATTTGATTCTTTCCGGACCTCGCGCGTTATGCGCTTCTCGAGGTCTTTTTTTCCTCATTCTGTTGCGCACGGGCGAGTGACGCGTGTCCGCGGTCCGCGCCGAAAATGAAGGGTGAAAATTCGAGCGGCGATAGTTGCGAGAAACACTTTTGTATCAGCTCGAAAGACATCGATCTCCCGATCGTAAGGAGCGGAAATCGTTAACTCTACCGCTATATGATAGAGCAAACAAACCCACCGTTCTGCCGTCGCGTTCGAAATTCCGCCGCGCGCGACATTATTAATCGCGGCGCGACCGTTGTTTTTCTCGCGAGACCTTGAATCAACATTCACGCATTGAAAACTGACATCTGCATATCGATGGTTGTTTTTGAAAAAGGGAAATGTAAACAGGTTTCTCCTTTTACGGCCGCGTCATTTCCGCACGCGAGATCGGCGTGCATTCGACGAAACATTCTTTTCCGCATGCGTTCCCGGTGCGGTGAGAATCCGGCGGCTCCCGCTTTTCCGGCGCGCAACGCTATTCACAAACTCGAGGAATTTCCATGTGTAATCAGAGGATTCTCGATGCGCGACGTTCGCGTCTTTTTACGGCGGGCGAGACTTAAAGCGGCACACGGAGCTCGAGATTCCGGGCTGAAAAGCGGCGCTCTCGGGGAATCTTGAAGAAGGCGGCGTTTCTGAAAGGAGCACTATCGGGCTCCGAATTATTGATATCGGAGGCTTTCAAGAAAGTATCCAAGAAGAGAAGTCGCTCGATCTCGCATGGCATTAACGACTATCTGCAAATTATAAAAATAGGAGCGTTACGTTTTTCAAAGCTTTAATTAACCTTTTAATTAATAATTCTCTCGCTGTGAAAAATTGATTTGCGAAAAACCGAAATAGCCTTGATATAAGAGCTTTACGAGTTTGTTCATTAAAAGATATAAATATAATATAATCATTTTAATTAAATTGCTATTGGTTTTAGTTTATATAGGTCACAGATTAATACCAAAATTATTAAATGTTTAATCATTAAACGCTTGTAGAAATGGGAAATAAAGTGAGTTTAAATATGGAATATATTTATTAATAAAATCATTTTATTAAATAAATAAAATANATATGTTCTACAATTTTTAACAAGTTATAATAATGTAAGGAGATAGAAATTACGTGCAATTTTTTAATAAATCACGCCGCTCTGCGACTTATAGCTGCGTTACATATTGCGTTGTAATATCGATACGTGAGCTTTTCCATTGCATGAGCTTTTAAAGCATTGCATGGCTTTTCATGCGCTACGAGCTTGTTCCGTTTAATCATTTTCCAAGAAGAGCCGTTGCTAGACGGACAATACATCACTGTAACCAGATTTAAAACAGGACACGAGATTTCGTTGCCCGTGCGATACGTGAAACGCGAATGCGATACGAAAAATGTACAGAACGGCCAGGGAGGGAAAGACGAGGACGGTCGAAGGGAAGAGAAGTTACGTGCTACGCGTGCAAAGCGAAATCCCAAACGGGCAGGACCCGAAAAACGATCGCTGTCACGGCAAAATCGAATCGGTCCTCTTAGCTGTCATAGATAGATCCGGGAAAACGAAAAGATGATCCTTAAACAGATGATAAATAATGTATTTCGTAGCGACACGTCTTTTCTCTTGTTGACTGATTATATTTGTAAAACGGACGAAGAGAAACATTACTCAACTGCACATAATGATTCGTCTCAAGTAACATTACGAATTCATAATTACCACGACATTTATTTTTCATTTCTGAATTATTTTTATTACTTTCCAAATAAAGATCCACCATTCAGTGTTCAGAAAATTATATTATACAAATCTTTCTGCAAATTTTATGACGTAAATCACATAAATTTGTCTAAAATTGCTTCTTTCTAAATCAAGTTCATAAATTGTCAATCATTTTATTATTATAACAAAAAGTAAAATTGGTTAGCAATTCGATTCGCTTTAAATTCAATATTCTAAAATTACATCGCGAATTACGTGCTCTTGGAAGAAAAAAAATTTACATAAAATATCCGTCTTATTTCAATTATACATGAGCTTGAAAACAAAATTGAAATGCCAAATACAAGTGATCGGCACAGCGAAAGAAAAAGAATCGATTCGCCCTTGCGTAGCATTGAGTTGAAATCCGTAATCAGATAGAATTAAAGCGCTTGCTATAAATATCCAATAGTATTTCTCTTGCAAAATACCTCTCAAGATGACAACGGGCACTTTAAGGGTTCACAAGACATGGCCGACGTGCACGTTATCCTCTGAAAGCTACGATCCAATCTGAGCCCGGCCTGATATTTTACGATCAAAGAGCCGGGAAGAAGAAAAAAAGAAAGATTCGTGCCGCCATAAGGGTTCGTTCAAACGAGCTGGCAATTGCCGTATTATATACTTTCCACTGTTCAAGATTACAAGGCACGCGAGCTTTAAGCTCGGTAATAATGTTGGGCGTTCTCGGGTGCCCTCGCGGCACGTGCAACTTAAATGCCGGCTTAAGACCTCAAATTATAGGAATGTAGGCTCTTAAATTTTTGGGGCCATGAGATCCAGCTGAATTTTACGGTCACTTTACTCCGGTGCTTGGAGTAATCACGGGACGGAAGTCGCAGAAGACATCTTCGCCTGCTCGCTCGGTTATCTTACTCGTTTCATATCTATGAATAGGACGGGCGTAAATTGCTGAAATTTGTTAGACACACCAAATACAAATATCTGAACACCGTATATACGAAGTTGAGAGAAAAATATTTTTGTCTCAATTAATTAATTACACGAAATTTGTAAACTTCTTAAAATTATACGCTTACATTTGTCTATTTGATTTGAAAGTCTAATGACGGTATAAAGAATATATCACATCAAAATTTCTATTGGAAAAGCATAATAAAATAATTGCAGTGTTTCTGCTTTTTTTGTTCATCAATAAATTCAAAGAAATTACTTTGCACGATACAATCTGTCATGTCAAACTTCTATTAAAAAAGCATAATAAAATAATTGTAGTGTTTCTGCTTTTTTTGTTCATCAATAAATTCAAAGAAATTATCTTTCCATGATACAATACATAAATAAATCTTGTTTCGCTATTTACAATTTATTATTCATTGCTAATCGTTTACTGACGATCGTGCGCGCGGTTTTATTCAACACAAATCACCGAGGGAAGGAAAAAAAAATGCGCCTCGAGTGCTCTTACGTGAGACAACGGGATTGCCGGAATGCGTGCGTATTTACGCGACAGGGGTCATAGGTGCCGGCAGAGTGGAGATGGCGGGGGTGGAGATTAACGACTACCGAGGAATAATTGCCGGAACACGCAAAACGCCGAGCCACTCGAGCTGATCTTCAGACTGAGAAGAGAAAGACGAAGGAGGAACGGTGCGAGAGAAGGCGAGAGTCAAGAGGAAACGAACGAGGAGGAATGTACGCGCGTGTCTGTGCGCGGCAATTGTGTGTGTCGGGAGGGCGTAAGAGGGAAGAAGGATGGGTCGTTACGCCGTGGAAAAGCGGTGACAACGCCTCGGCTTTGAATCCGCCTTCCTTCCCGGCGGGAAGGAAGGCGAAGGACGGGGGTGGCTGTGGAGATACGGGGCGAAAGAGGAGGAAAGCAGCTCGGATCTGTCCGTCTGGCCCGTTCGCGAGTACGCCGGGCCGGGATGCTCTGCAAAATTTAAGGAGTCCGTGGCAAACAGCGCGTACAGTGCCTCCGCGGAGAGTGGAAATGAAAACTGAGCGCGGGGATTTTTCTTCGCGCGCACTGCTGGCAATAAATATGAAGGAGATGTTGTTGAGGAGGATGTTGCATTACATTGTATGATCGTGCCACTCGTGCGTGCGCAACGCTACGTGCTGTTCACGTTGGCTATTTATTTATGCCCCTGTGACGGCGCGAAGGAACAAAAAGGATGTCCGTCCGCGCGCTCTCGCTACTTTATATTCGCCCATATTTTCAAGCGCGAATGTGTGCCGGTGACCGCATTTCAGCGGGACGTTAAGGATGCTCGACTAATCCGCGGCGCCATCGAATTTTTCGTCCCGCGGGATTGGCGCGCCGGGTTCTCGCGTTATCGCGAAGTTTTAACGAGATTGCCATTTACGAAATTACCGCGCGATGATCGGGAAACTCGGGGGCAACTAAAAAGTAACCGATTAATCCGAGACGATATTAACGCGATAAAGCGACGCTCGCCGGCAAGCCGGCGGTCTCGCGCCGTTTGTAGATTTTCACCGAGTGTAAATGATATTACGTGCGCATACACACACACATACATGTGCAGGGCATGCTCCAGGGATGCTTCTCCTCCCCCGCAACAATGCCGTTGCTCTTCCTCTCGCGCGCGCGTGACTATTCAGACCAGACTACATGCGCGTATGCGCGAGAGGCAGANGCGGGATGGCAGATAGTTAGGCAGGGCACAAATACAGGGTGTAAACATTCGGGCTAAATGCGACGGATAGAGAAAGGGACAAATTCACTTAGATACGAGCATGAGGGTACACACGTGCCATGTGCAAAGCACCGTGCGAGTGACATGCGCGCGCGCGCGCGCGACTGCGGGAGGCGAAAAAAGAACGCGCGCGCATAAGTGCATAATACTGCGCGCACGTCCCGCTCGTATTAATACACGCACGCACGCGAATTAGCGTCGCCGCGGCTGCGAGCGGCCGGGGAATAGTAAACGGCGGCCCTCTCGAGCGGTAAATCAGGGATTTCGGGGCTGGTACGTGCGCGCCTCGCCGAAACGATCGCTCGATACTCGCTCATCCGTGCCGCAATCCCCATCCTTTTCCCTTCGTTGCGCCGATCTCTCTCCTTTTTTTTTCTCCCTCGGCCCGATCCCCCC
>JAJVSH010000109.1:370837-429837 GCA_021460005.1 Tetramorium alpestre
ATATTCAAATAAGTAAATATAAATATATATATATATATACATATATACGTATATAATCATCTGCTTTAACTAATAAAAAATATATTCATTTAAGAAAGAAGTTGTAAAAAATATAATAATTTAACATATTAAAAATATCCAAAAACAAAATGACAAATTAGCTATGTATATGTTAAATGATTTTATCGGATCAACTAAAGGATTGATAAATCTATATTATTATCTATTTCGCAAAATTCATGTTTATTCTGAAAAAGATATACATATGTATAATGCCTCAAGGCTTACATATTAATTTCACATACAGAATATACATATATTCAAATAGAGTTACGCCAGAATAGTTTGCTGTTAAGATTAGATTATGTGTTTAAATTGAATTTCCTATATCATTTACGTGATTTTTAATTGCGATTAAATATATATGGCATACTTTAAAATAAACTAAGATTAAAAATACGCTCAGAATTCTTGAACGATATACATAAACATAAACGTGAAATAATACATTTGGACACCAGTTTATCTCAAGATAGAAAAGTTTATCCATATCTATTTTTACATATTTACCGAGTTCTTTTTTCTATTCAGGATTTTTCTTTTCAGGAATTAAAAGGATTAAAAGGATTAAGGTAAGTTGCTGATGTAGAAAAATATCTAAATTTACAACAGCAAGCTTTCCCGCCATTAAATATTTTATTTCGTTTACATTAGTCATCAATTTATACGAAAGCGCAATTCGTGAGAATAAGATTCGCGTGTATCTTAACAAACTTTCGCACAACGCACATAATCTATGTACATAAGCCCGCTATTATAAACATTCATCGATTATTACCAGAACTTTCTGTGTACGTTCGCGGCACGTAGAGTACACTTGTATATAAAACAGCTGATTAATCCGGCGCCCGCTTTTCTAACGAGTTACTCGATCTCGTCTAGGCAAAGTTTGATAAATTCCGTATATACATTTGTCGACCTCGCTCACAACACCAGTCAACCGCGCTGCAAAGCTTATAATTAACGGGGACCATGGAGCATTATGTTTGATTAACAAAGAGCGGCGGAAATGTCATTCGCGGACTTTCTTTACGTTCATCCAGCCGTGAGCAAGAAAGTAATATAAAATCAGCAAGGAGAAATCTGCATAGCGCCACTGCATAAAATCTTTTAACTTCGTAATACTTCGAGCATGCTTTTTATCTGACCAGAAAATCCGCAAAATTCGTCCCGCTGCTGCGTTAATATATTTCGATTTCTGCATTTGTTTCGTGTCACGTCTATTAGTTTTAGAAGCAAAAAATAGCAAAAAAATTAGCAAATAATTTTCATTTCTTGGTTCTGACAATTTGGCACAAATAGCTTTATACACCTATCTGTATATTAAACTTCTAAATTATCAGAACGTAACCCCAATAAAATATTATTTAATAATAAAAATTATTTGCTAATTTTTTACTATTTTTGCTTCTAAAATTACTTTTTTCGCTTTAGTTTTTAAAAAGTTACGTAATATCGTATTGAGCTATCGAGCCTCTCGTAACTTTTTAAAAACTAAAGCAAAAAAATTAATTAGACGCAAAAAAAACAGCAAAAAATTAGCAAATAATTTTCATATCTTATTCGTTGTGATAATTTGGCTCGAATAGCTTAATATACAGATAGGGATACGCGTCCACCATCACTAGTAAGAACAAAAGACGAAGGACGATATAACGCGATCGTTTGCATGCCCGTCCTGACCTTTTTCCGAATCACATTGAAACGCCGCTCGATCGTACTTAATCCGCGATTAAGCCCCAGTTCAGGCATCATTAAGTCTGAACTAAAGGACATCGAGAACCGTCGTGGAGACGGCCCGCACGAGATAAACGCACGATCGATTCTTCCCAGTAAAAGCCGGGCCTTGACTCCTCGATCGTCCGTCGATTCCATCCCTATTCACTAGTTCGGCCGCACGCCGGGTTTACTGATAGGCGCATCGCTACACGCGTGCATCCCGCAGTGTAACCCTGAAATGTATTGATCCCGAAACGTTAAGCCGGACAGTGCTGTTCCGAATTTAGCACAAACGGAATTTAACTTGTCCCAATGCGAATTGTTAATTTATTATTGAAGCAAAATTTGGGCGTCGGGGCTTCCATTTTCAATTAATTAGCCTCCGGCCGCCGGCAATGCGAAGCCACTCTTGTAATGTAGCTTATTAATATCGTTTAAAGCACTCTCTTCTTAATTATTGCTATTGTTCGTTAAGAACATAATTGCTTTTACACGACGTACATCCTCGTCATTTGCCATTTCCGCCGGTGTTAGCCTTGACAAGTTTTAGAATAATGGAACATACGTACGTTTTACAGCGCACTGCATGCACTTAAGCCGCGACACCGGGAAAACGTGTTTCAAGGTTTGCTGCAGGCAACACATTTTCATTCTTGTTACGTTCCCGTCCCTTGCGCGCGTCCCATGTGTTCGCGCAGGGAAAGAGCAGGTTTGTCGATTTAGGGGCCGTGAATCTTTAAAGTCGGGGACGGAAGAGATGCGCGCAACGGACAGGCTTGCATCCGAATGCTTTCACGGTGGGATACCGTTAGATTCCTACCGCGTACTCGGCACAATGAAATCTCCAGGAATGAAACACCGTCGGGGCATCATATTTCGCATGGTCGGCCGGCTCGTTTCAACCCAAGGTTTATGAGCTTGGCGGCGCATTAATTCGGCCGAATGACGGTTTTGGCCCGTCATCTCGTAACTGAATCTGCGTATCTAAAGCGCGATTCATGGCTCTACAATTTTGTCTGGGCTAGTCTGAGCTAGTCGAGCTTGCAGTCTTCATGCAAGCTTTCATTAACTTGCACGGTATCGACTTGACTACGTCGTTAGTTATAACATATATGTTTAATGAACGTTGAACTGATACATATAATATTCTACAACGCGTGATTTTAGTTTTAATGATTCTCTCCGAAATTCATAGACAGACCTTTTTTCTCGAGGATATTCAGCTTATCATTTGCTACAATTTCCACTGATTTTAACAGCTTATGCTTAGATAAACAGATTCCGAATCTAAATGAGCAGTCACGATTGCGTACGCCGGATTAGAACGTAATCGTACTGCAGTAATAATTAATCAGCTCTTCCGTTCACTTCCGATGCGCGCTGGCCCGTCGTTCCGCCCATCGCGGGGAGCTTCCGCATGGCCGCGGGTGATGAAAAGTGTTCGACGGCCGATCGATGTAAGCCGGGAAAGGTGCATGATGAACTCTGAGTTCTCAATTCGTAGCTCAGCGCGACAGCTTCTGTTGCGGCGGCAATTAGGAAATGAAAGTCAAACGGCTGAAAAATCGCTCCCTCGCGATCGAGTCGTTCGCGCACCGGCACAAAGTGGATCCTCGAGAGTGACCATTTAGGGGTAGCAGATGGTGGAGCGAGACGAGTAGAACGAGCGAGAGGCAGGCCGCGAATATCGAACGAGGGAGAAGACAAAAAGGGAGGTTGAGAAAGGAAAGGGGTAATAGCGACGGGCGGAGCGGCGAACGGACAGTTAAAGTGGGGAAAAGGGAAATAGAGGAAGACGGGTGGGACGGACTGTGAGGACTTTTTTGAAAGTTCAAGCCGGAGTTATCGATAATCGATCATGCGAACTACTACTCCCGGACTCGTTTCGTGGTTGAGCGACGTCGTGCGTCTACGGCGATTTTAAATTCGCAAAGGAGAATAAGGCGCGCGGAACGGCCCGCTCGACCGTGAACGTGCAAATTTGAGTCTCCACGGTCGACTCCCCGCGGAAGCTGTATCTATCAACGGTACAGTCGATTGATCCGGCGGATGGGAAACTGGGTTATGCAATGATTCGACAAATAATCGTGTCGGATTTACAGACTCATGAAGATACGAAATTAACATTCGAACAGACTGCGACTTGACGTCAGCATTGAAACTTCTAGGAAGATTCAAGAGTATAAAAATATTCAGTGACACATGTATTATATGTATACATATTATTATGAATACATTTATTATGAATTATGTTGACGAAAGGAAATTATAATTATCGCGTTTTTGTTTCTCATATTTCAGTCGAGAAACGGACGTATTCTGGTTGATGTCGGAATGTCGTTTAAAAGTGAGTGTCGTATCCTTCGGGCTCTCCACTATTCTTCCAGTTTTTTTGGACAGGAAATATTAATCACTTCCGCCCAGACGGTTTTGTCTCTCCGTCAGTCTTGTTCATTTCGTTTTTCCACCGCGACTAGCCGATTCAAGCCGCGCGACTTCTTGACATTTCAATTACAAATTAAGCGTTCACCAACCACGTTGCCATCCCCCAATGCCCGATCCATCGCGCAATTCGCCGAAGAGGACAGGGGAGATGGGTGCGAGTGGAGGGGGGATGAATTTTTAAAAAGCTCGAGGGAAACGGGGAAGTGATTTGAAAGTTTCGAGGAGATGCCGAGTAGAAAAGTTTTTAAAGGGTGCTGGAAGACGAGAGAAGAAGGGCGGCGGAGGATGATATAAAAAAGGAGGAAGGAAGATGGCGTGCGGTGCGGTAGGCTGCAGCGGATGGAGGAACAGTGTAAGCCATGAAATTGAACTGGCTGTCTGCAACACCTTCGGCTTCGAGGAGGATGCTCTGCAGCCAGTTATATCGAGTTGTATATCCGGCAACGGAGACTGGAAAGAAGAAACTTCCCACTCGCGCGTCTGCACGCGGAATTTTTACGATAAATCATGGCCGATGAGTTTTAAAGCATGCGAAGCGCGCCCGTTCTCATACCACCTACTGTAATTTAATTGCAATTATTACCCCAGTGCACACATACAATACCGTAATCTCATTTGCAACGACTTTCTCTCATATTATACGCGGCCGAGATCAGAAAAAAAAAAAGAGGAAAAGATACCTCTGGTTGAACTCTGGTTGAATGCTGACTGGCATTTTCGCTTTAGCATTTGCGAATAGTTCGATGCAGAGGAGGTATATTCTCCGAGGAAAAACTGATAGAATCTCAAGTAATTTTACGCCAATTAATTTTGCTCGGGTGCTTCTAGTTTTATGAATTCTGAAATTATCGTCGGAAATTCTATAGGTTCACGATTGACCTACAATCGACTTGAATTTCCCGGTGAATAAATTATCCATCTTCAACTAGATTGGCAATAAATTCATCTTTAATTGCGAATATATTTACCATCGATATCGCGTCTCTAGATCTCCCTCGGCGTCGCGTCAGCGCGCAGCGCCGAAACATCGGCGCAGAAGGTGAAAGTCGCAGAGCGAGGAGAGAAGCAGAGAGAAAATTGATCTTCACTCAAGGGAAGAGTACGAAAGTGCGAAAGATTCCATTCGATCTGTGTATTTTGTATGACTGTGTATTTTGTATGACTGTGTATTTTGTGTATCGTTTGCGTACGTGTGCATGCCTTCGAGGGTTGCCTCGTGAAAAACGTTAAGAGAATCCAATGTATCATCGCGCTAACAATACAAGGGAGAAAGGGAAAAAACAAGAGGGCGAGGGCAGAAGGTAAAAGAGCGAGACGCAAGAGAGAAGATAGGAACGAAGGACGACAGGCCGTGGCGGAAGGGTACGTGTCTCATGTTGCACGACTCCATCCCTTTCTCTATTTCCCTCCCCCCCCCATCCCTTTCTCTCGCCGCAACCCACCATCTCATGACGTTATTTATTACTTATTGAAGCGGGCTTGTAATTTCCTCGCGTGATATAGTATTCGCGGAAAAATAATATCGGCCGCCCTCTGCATGCATTATGTATATATGGCGATTTTCGTGCGGGCGGGGGCGCGGAACGGCGGATGGTTTCCGATTCCTGGTCGCCCGTTTATACCTGACTCTGTTGGGATACTTTTGCCGGGTCGAAGGCAGCTCGGTCGCCCCGGGGGCGGAAGTCGGCGGACAATATGCAGAGCGCGAGTTCGAAGTTTGTATTTAATGTACTGAGCAACGAGCGGCGCCGCTTAATTATTCAGATGGATGAGTTCGCGGTGGACGCGCGCTGAGGTCGCGAAGGGTCGCGTTTTATCGCTTCGTACCCTTTCCGCTTTCGGGTGCCGCCGCTTCCGTTTTCGGATGTCTGTCTCGTTGCCTCGCGCCCTGTCGTGCGCGCGCGACAGAAGCGAAAATAAAAGTAAAGATGAAGAAAAGGAAGAAACGGAAAGACGAGAAAGGAACGTCGTAAATAACGTAATGAAATTTTTGAGATGGGTCGAGACACGCCGACGGCATTTAAGCCGCGACTTTATGAAGTCTTTAAATTCCCCAGCGCGGAAGGATATTATTAAATTTCCAACGGCAAAGTTTGCGTTACCCTCTCCCTCTTCCTTGTTCCTCCCTCCCCCCCCCGCGCACTTGTTTGTCCCGAGTTCTTCCGGTTCCGCTGATACCTCCGCACTGCATGCCCCTCCCCTCCCCTCCCTCTCGCCCGCGCGAACCGGATTATAAAAAGCGATAAATAACGTTGTATAATGAGCACTTGTTCCGCGCGCACGTCGGCACGCGTCCTCGCGTTTTAACGCGTCGTCGACGCCGGAAACATTGTGTCGAACTATTAATTTGTTCGCCGCGCGCGGCGAAACAATGGACGGTGATGCAAGGCAGGATCGATACACGCTTTGCGAGCAAACTTAACCCCTGTGACATACGACCGATCGATATATGATAGACGACAAAGGAAAGATAAAGTGGATAAGAGAAAACGCGTCGATGAATAATGAAGGAGCCGTCATGTCACAGAGGGGGGATCGCCGGCACGTGTTTCCGGTGCAGTCGAGTCCAAGCGCAATGTCAAAACACTTCACCGTGATATACCGCTGAAATGTAAAAATGAACGATCGTCACGATTTTTTTTATTTTTTATTTTTTTTTCGACCGGCTGACCTACGCGCGGTCCTTCGGTACCGCGCGTATAAATCACCTTTTAGAAATTTCGAAAAGCGATCCGATGATCCTCACTTAAAATGCCCGGTGAATGTACCTTTGACACTCGTTCAACCTTGAGGATGATTTCCGCGTCTCGTGCAGAGAAAAGCTCCGGACCGAGACAAAGGACCGGCCGTCGCGTCGCTCGCACGGTGAGCGGTGGGGTGCCTATTTCCTGTGTATCGAAACACCTTGAAATATTCATGAGCCTAGTCCAGAGTATCGCTTACCGCTGGATTGTGAAATTTTAAACCGTCCCTTTCTCCTACGGTCTCTCCCTCTCTTTCACTCTCTCACTCTCACCGTTTCTCTTTCTCCCTCGAAAGCCAACTTCCTGTCGGTGTGTCCAGAGCTCGCGCTCGACTTGCCAATCTCGGTAAGCGCGTGCGCGCACACGTCCTGCAGTTTGTCCTACAACATGTATCAAAATGTTCGAGCGACAGCTCGGAAAGTAGTTCAGCTGCCGAGGACCGCGGCGGTTGGTGAAAAAAGTCCGTGCAGAAACGCCGTTTCATATTTTTTCGGTTATATTCGATTTTCGTTTTTCTTTTTGAGCTAAACGTATGTAATAAAGAAAATTATATTGAAGAGTGAAATTTTAGAGATTTGTGAAATATAAAAGAATATAGTGTATAAAAAACGCGCGAATACTGCTACTCATTGATTAATAGTTGTATATTTATATCAAAATTATATATTTATATCAAAGATATTTATATCAAAATTAAAATGGAATATACTTCTTGTATTATTTTTTAAAAGAATTATATAAACGAAGTCTGTTCAAAAAGTTTCCGAATTTTGATTTTGTAATTTTTAGGGAGATCGAAATATGATGCACCACTCTTAACATCATTTGCACTACCGGGAGCAGTTTTGGTATGCGTCTGTCTGCAAATTTTCTTGATGTTTTCAACTATCGAATCCTTTGATCTTTCAACATAGATTTCTTGAAAAAAGATTAAGTTCGTATCAGAACTGCTTCCAAACTGCGTCAATCGCGAGAAAACGTATTCCGAAAGAGACAAAATTGAATGAGTTGTAAATAAATTTTCTAAAGTTATAAAATTCGGGAATTTTTTGAACGGACAATTTATTTGGTGGAAATTTATCGATTACATAAATATGTATCTGTTGTAACATTGAAGCTAACACAGAAAAAGTTATGTCGAGTTGAATTAGAGTGTTAATTTTTCACAGGCATTTATTTAATATTTGCAATATTTGTTTTGACAAACCGATGCGCCTTCATCTCTAGTTATTGGTAGATTTAAGGTTAAATCGTGCCAATTAACGTTTACACCGAGTAACTGTTCGTTTCACTGAATGGCACTTCGTTAACTAACTTGCTCGATCGACCTGCTTGGCGTACTCTCGCGCTTTGATTACACGTTTTAATCAGAATATCTCGAAAATTAAACTCTAATGGAACAGAGAACAATAATTCGGTTAAGGTAAAAATATAGAAGCTCTCTCGGGGGAATATTCGCTGGAATATTCTTTTAAGCTACGTAACATTTATATAAATTAATCTGTTTAGAGAGACTTGATATATCCCGGCATACGGACATCCGAGTGACTGAATGTCATATGAGCTTAACCTATATTTTTAATATTTATGCAAAGAAAAATGTAGATAAATATAATAACGTGATTGCGAAAAAATTATGGTTTAAATATATGTCCCTCGGATTTTATTATTCATCCTCGTCAAAATAATTTCGAGTGAAACATATTTCACAGCAGAGAATACGCTTCAAAGCCGGTAACCGGAGCTTCTAACCGTATCGACGCAATGATTTTTCGTCGTGTCTACTAACTGCGTCTGTATACTCTCTATTTCCGGATCGCACTATGTGGGCAACAATATCACACGGGCACGTGTGTGCGAGACAGGCACGCACACGCACACGCGAACGTGCTCAGGCGCAACGACAGAGATACATTTCGGTAGAATCGGTCCGGATATAATCCGGCGCACTCGTCCTGCGAGCATCCCCCGCGAACCGGCTTGCTGGCTCCTCTCCCCCCGATGCAGCCGCTCACATTCCACATCCCCGATCCGTCCTCTTCCGTTTTCCTCATACCGCCGTCGCCTCGTCCTCCGGCAAACCTCGTACCGGCCATCCGTAGTCACTGCGCAAACACGCGACAGCGTACGAGGCTGTATTTCGACCGGCAAGTAGTACGAATGCGAAATGGGTCAGGCGTAAGCAGTGAAATCACTGCCTGTCCTATCAGGCTGTTCTCTCTCGCTCTCATCTCCCTCTCTCTCTCTCTCTCTCTCTCTCTCTCTCTGGCTTTCTCTATTTCTCTTCCCCTTTCTCCATTTCTATCCGCCTAGCTTCGACCAACAGCACGTGGACATTGTTCGATAGTACCGGAAGCCACCGCCTCTGAACTGGCCGCTCGTGGCTCGAAGAGAAATATTAATGCATACTTTGGGCCCAGAAAGCTACATGTCCAAAGTCTGACAAATTTATGGGAAACGCAGGTGTATACGGAATTAGTAAATCGTCGTTGCCGTGCGTGTTTCGATATATAACGGTCCGGCGCTCCATTTCCGGTGAGTATTAATTAATGTTTCCAACGAGCAATTATGGTTATTATAATTATTAGATATTGAGGTCCACAAATTTCTCCGCTTCAGAAATGACAACTCATTTGATGTCGGTTTAAAAAAGTATTTTATCATTTATATACAATTTGGAGTTTTCGCTTGCATCTTCTAGCGGTCGTTTATTCTAGTTATCCCAAAAGTTATTTGTATATAAAATGAAATGCGATGACAGTAGCGCGAGTAAAAATACGCATTTATAAATGCGTGATTCATAGATAATTTCCTTCGCAAAAAGCTTTCTGAAACTCTTCACTTAAAAGATAAATGCTTAATCGACTATATAAAGGAGTTGCCTCCGAACGAATCGCGAATCAGTTGATAATTGAATCAAGAGTGAAAAATTAAAAACGTGATTTAGATTATAAACTTCATCATTTACTGAAGGCAAAGCTGAAGACGTGCGCAAGGGAGTGTCGTCTACTTTACGTAGCAAATTAAAGTCTAATAGAGCGAGGAAACTCGGAAGTAATTGAAGGGCCAACGCAGGTCTCATACAAAGGGAGAATATTATAAAAAGAGCTCGAGACTCTCACGCTCAAAGGAGCTCCAATTGGAGCTCCTCGCTAAACAATAGAGAAATCTTGCAGACATACGCAAGACCAATTTTACTATTGTCCTCTGCCATTCCCTTACGCGCAAAAGTTTTGCGAGATAATGAACGTAAAACAAAAAAAATCGTCTCTAATTTATATCTTTCACGTTGCTGGAGTCACCATTGAGATGTTTCTGAAATTGACGCAGCGTACGCCATTTGCGAGCAAACAAGCACAATAATCTAAAATTTTACGTTTGCAGCTTTCAATCAAATATACATTTAAACGCTATTCATAAGAATTTATATTACACGCGAATAAATTAATGTTCTTATTAATTTCATGAGTCATGTACTTTCCGTCGCAATTTCTTCATCGCGCAGAGAATCTGCCTCGTAAAACTGGTCGAATCGCGTGCTTCTTTCTTCCACTTCTAAAGCATAGAGCTCGAAATAACATTTCGATCTCAACTTTACGGCGGCATTTCGGGAACTCCGAAAACTGCGGAGTCTTCACCATCACCGTCCGACAGATTGTCTATTCCGGTTTGAGCCCGTTTGCTACACCGCTAGAACGCAGCAGCCTGATCGACCTCGCCCTTTCCGTATGCCACCCCGTTCCATTTTTACGGACACGCACGTACCGTTTTACGCCCCGCATACGTTTTCCCTCTCACGACGCAGCGACACGCGTCGCAAACGGGCAGGTTTACGAGTGCGCATTTTTTTTCCCTCTCCCCGAATGTTCTACAAACGTCGTTGTGCGCGTGATGGAAGTGGCGGAACTTGCCGGCGCGGCTGTAAGAAAACCGGCGGGGCGAGGAGGCTGCGGGTGAGTCGTCACCCGTCGTATTCAGGACGGGCAATAGCTCAGCCAGCGCTTATTTTATGGGTAATGCATTTCGCCATTCGTATACGTTTATTTTATTTCGTGATTTGCTACAGCAGCGTATTACCGGTATACGTACGGAGGTAGAGTATATGCGACACCGTTCCGCGCAATCTAGCATTGTTAGACCCCGTTGGCTTTGACTTCATTATAATCTTGATACATTTTCCGACGTGTCCATTTGTCACCGCGACAGGCGCATGAAACATGATGGGAAAGTAACAACTTTAATCTTTAAGCTGAAAATTTAATAGTAATTTCGGCAAATCGTAGCTAAGCATGCGACTCGACATTTTATTAGCTGCTCGAAAGTTAATAATAAGAGATAAAAAAAAAAGAAACTGCAGAGCTCCTTTTTCTCTCGTATCTTGCAAGCGAGCATTTATCTCAAGAATGTACAGTACCATCGACGGGATTTATTGACTCGACCGCTCGTAATATTATGTACCGGAATGCGTCTCTCGTGCTACCAAATTTAATTTCAGCCTCGGCGAATGCCGTTGCATCGATTGCTTCCGAGATACCAGGATGGGTGGCCGTCGAAATTACTTGACGTTTAAAAGAGAAAGGAACAACCTCGGTACGGTATCTCGTCGCGTTTGCCATTATCCGTGTATATACACGTTCATCCGTGGAACGCACGGGCACGGGCACTTTGTTTTGTTGGGGTAAACAGGAATGGCAATAATACTCAGTGTATCGCGAGGTATCGAACTATCAGACTCTCCGCCGGGACCAATATCGCGCGCTACAAAAATACGGAAAACGCGATGGAAACCGGTAGCGACACGGGCAAACAGATAAGGTCGTCCACGTGGAGGGAAGAAAAAAACGAAAAGGAAAAAAAAACCGACGTCAAAGGAACATCGGCTCCTTCTTCGGGATTCTTCGCCCGTGGATTCTCCTCCATTCGATCGGCACGATTCGTTAGCTTGGATAAAATCATTATCAGCGAGATTAATTCAAGATGATTCAGCAAAAGAAAATTGTAATATGATAAATATGTGATTCTTACACAGGACAACAAATCGCGATACAACACGAGAAAGTGAATGAAAAAAAGTAAAAGTTTTTACCCTCTTCATCATAATAAAGTGATAAATTTGCTGCATGAAATAAGATACATTTACAAGAGCCGAGAAAATAGCCGACCGATAGCCGCAAGCATTTTATCGGCCTGAATATTGTTTCGTACTTTAATTTCCAGGCGCGACGATTAATTTCGCGGTTGAAGTACTGCG
The DNA here is from genome assembly GCA_021460005.1 of Tetramorium alpestre. Classification (NCBI taxonomy): domain Eukaryota; kingdom Metazoa; phylum Arthropoda; class Insecta; order Hymenoptera; family Formicidae; genus Tetramorium; species Tetramorium alpestre. Next base: position 383,057 of record JAJVSH010000109.1, read on the forward strand.
GATGAATGTATGTACGATGCGGCGTAAAATATTTCGCGTGCGGTATAGGCAACCGATAGTCAAATATCGCGAACCGGAAGTAGCGTGGGAAGACGGATAGCCGGCGGCATGCGGCAAGAAATCGATTGTCCCCGCCTGAGATTAATCGGCGTGTGCGGGGTTTATCTACACTTGACGTGTACACGACGACAGCACTGATCGTCGCTTTGATCGCCTGTTCTAATTGGAAGGTGCGGGCAGGTCTTCGCAAACCAAATCACACGGAAATGATTATTCCAGATCGAAAAAACCCTATACAGCATTAATTTCTCGAACTCGCATTGTTTTCCGGCGTTTGTGAAAGTGTAAGAAAAGTGTCGCCTAGGGATGACATCGCGATTAGTCGATTAGACGAGGACGAGAAGCGTTAAAATCGTCACAATCCCGTCGAACGTAGAGAGAACGGTGATTCAATCTCCCGGAGAAATTCCGCCGCGTGTCCGCGGGTCATTCCAATAGATTTAGCCACTTCGGGGGTAACAACGAGCGCGCCTACGGTCCCACCCGGATGCACTTGACACACACGTACATCCACAAATGTACGCTCGCTCGCGCGCCACGAGTTTGTAACGGAGGCGAGCGCGCGGCGTTTATGCAAATTCGAGCATGTGCTCGCGGGAAGTTCCTAATACAATTCGGTTTTGCGTACGCGTACACGCCTGGTACTTAACCGTTGTCAACTGTATCGGCGAGATTCGCCCTGTCGTGCAACGTCCGCGCAACAACTGCGCCGCGCTCCCTCCACCCGTTCCCGTTCGGCCTCCGCTCTCGTGTTTTTGCCCTCTCGCATAAATACGAGCCGCTGTCGCCCATCCCTCACTGGTCATTACAAGCATGCCGGACAATCTGTCATATTTTGCATTGCGCATTAATAAATAGCCGCGGAAATTCAAAATGTCGGAGAGAGAGAGAGAGAGGGGGGGGGGAAGGATTTTATTACCAATAAAATCGTGTTTGATGAATCTAGAATCCGAAATTACAAGCATCAATTATTTATTACGATCATTTAAACGACAATGGGTACCATTTGCAAAGAAGCGACACTTTATACTATCATTATTTTACTGTCACAGTTTTAAATTTTTCATGTATAACTGCAATGCGCATCATAATTCGCATTGCACGCTTAAAATATGTAACACAATGCCAAGACACAAACACGCTTTAATAAACGATGATTGAGCGACGATCTAAATATAACGCGATTAAGTATAAATTAAAAAAAAAGTATAATAAATGACGCCGCGCGAAAGTTAATGTTTCTCCCGGGTTTACTTTTTCCTTGCGCCATGATTAAGGACTCGTTGCGGTTCAAGCGTCGGATTAATGATATACACCGGGACACGGTGCGCGACTTATGAATATCCATGAGGCGACTTCCGCGATCGACGATGCGCCGGGATCGTTTACCCTCTATCATCTATAATCGCGCACCGCGCAGTTCCGCCCTCATGAATCCCGCCCTGTATTTATGACATTTCCAAAAATCCGCTTGGCCGCGGCGAATCTACCTGCAAGCTGTCTCCAGAAATGTCATAACTCGGAGCGACGACGCGACCGCGGACTTTTATGAATAATCATAAAAGCCGGCCGGTCGTTTCGCGATACACCGTCAGGAGGCGGCGTATATACGCGGATCCTTACGGCGGCTTTCGCGTAAATCGAAGCGTCGCGTATCAGCGGCTGTAAAACAGCGCGGCGCCCGTCTAATCTCGTTCACATCCCGCCGACGGATCTGCGGCGCTTGCAGTTCGAATGCGTGACAAACGGTGAAAACGCGCGGCCCGGAAAGACACCGGGCCGGATTCGCCCCGGCGCGGCGCGAGAGCCGCTCGATAATCCGGCGTCACGTTGTCGATGAAATCGTCGTTCTTCATTCCGCGAGTAACGAGCGGGAAATTGAATTCATCGGCGCCGGCCGTGCCTGAATCCCGCGTGTTTACGTCATCAGTGCCCGGCCGTGGTGTCTGGCGTACCGATTCCCTTGACGCGGCACAACGCTACGTTTACGTCGGTTTAGAATTTGCCTGGAAATTGGCAATTACTAATGCGTGACCAGCCCCGCGGACTGACTCGTGCCAACAGCCCTCGCCGGTCACGCCGGCGACAATCGGATGCGCGCCCGCTCGGTCGCGCGTTTTCGAAACGCTCGGTGGAATCGTCGATGTCGAACGAAACCAAAGAAAAAGAGGAGAGAAAAAAAGGAGGAAATTTCACGGAGCGTCGATTCCTCGCAAACTAAAAAAAAATCTTCTGAAAAATTCGGAAAAAGTGATGGGGAAAAATACGATACGACAGACTCACGCGTATCGTCACACAACCGTCAATTAATGATAACACATTGTCGGTATCAACGACAGTGTGTCTCGAAAAAATTTTTGCATCGCCGGTCACAAGGCATACCGTTTTGTACTTAATGACGCGCAAAGCGGGATCGCCGAGGGGATCGGATGTAAATCCGCGGAAGCGGCGGGAGTTTGCAAACTTTAAGGACAAGGACGAGCGAGGAAAGAGAGAATCGTACGGGAAAGGTAAACGTTTATCGGCCCCATCCGCCCGTCCCTCTTTTTATCGGCGTGAGCTGAGCACGCGTTCTATCGTCTTCACCCTTCGTCGGTGTTCCCTATACGCTCCGTTTTCCGCACCGCTGCCTCTCCGCGACCGAGATCGCCCGCGCTCTCCACCCCCGATGGATGAAAATACATCATTCCGCCTTCTTCGCCGGGAAAAGTAAGTAGGTCGCGGCGCCATTATCGCTCGCCACCGGACCTTCCGATATACTCGCAACTCCCGTCTGCGGAATGCATATCCCGCGGCACATGCATAAGTTACGAAACCGAATGCGCATGCAAGCCCAAATGTAGCGCACGAGAGTGAGCCCGGGGAGCGTGGCGGCGTTCGCGCATTTTCTCCCGGCGCGGCGTGCTACGATTTCCTCATCTCTTTATTCCCACGACGTCCTTATATTTTTATATTCGTCGCGCTTCCGCGCCGCGTCGCGATGACGACTCTCGCGCAAAGAGAGAGCGAGAAGAATAGAAAGAGAGGGACGATTTTATGCGATCGTTACCGCATCGGGTGAATGCGTGCGTTAGAAAAATACGATGCCCGCGAGATACGCGACATACGGATCCGTCGTTTCGTCATGGATACGATTTTTAATTTAACAAGCGCGGCCCCGACATTGCAAAGCTAATCTGTTCTTGAAGATGAAACGCAGGAAATAGGGGTATGTGAAGTCGGCCTCCCCTAAAAGTTACGAGAGGCTCGATAGCCCAATATTAAGTAACTTTTTAAAAAGTGAAGCAAAAAAATTATTTTGAAGAGCAAAAAATAGCAAAAAATTAATAAATAATTTTCATGTCTTACTGGTTACGTTCTGACAATTTAGCTCAAATAACTTAATTCTTAGATATAATAAGCTAGATATAACAAGCTTTTTTTCTGTTAGATATAATAAGCTTTAATTGTAAGCCAAATTATCAGAACGTAACCAGTAAGACATGAAAATTATTTAATACTTGGTGGGACCAACTTTACACTCCCGGAAATAGACGGCAGACGTGTCCCACGAAACCGCAAAACGCTGTTAACCGGGTAATTAGCGCGGCGTTATATCGGTATAATGATATTAATAAGAAATATCTACATGTACATAAATCGGTGTCATGAGGTCATGATAGCTTATCGCGCATTCATACACATGTGATTAATTCAGTAATCAGTTTGCGCCATAATGATCGAATTTCTGTGTTATTACACGTCAGTGAAATCTTTATCCATTTTAATCCTAATGTACATGCGATAAAGCTGATTAGGCACATAATTACTTCGTTATTTTGTCTTTTGCAAGCTTTCGTTCTGACTTCAGTGTAATATCAGTGTATGTTTCTTTGTCTTTTCGAAAAGATTGAAGATTTAAATCGTATCTAAATTTGAAAGGAAAACTTGATTCGTGCATTTTCAATCTTATAATTTCATTCACAATGTCCTTTATTCTTCAATCAGTCACATGAAGCCATGTAGGTAATAAAAAAAATTAATTAAAATGAAATAGCAATTAAAAGTAAATCGAAACGGCGAAGCGTCGCACGTCGATAAGTAGCGTATATAAGCGTCCGTGAGAACCGGAAGAGAAACGACTGCAATCTTGTCGAGGCATCGATGGAGCGAAGATCGCGAAGAGGAGGTCACCCACGTCAAAACTCAGCTGGCTCCGCGTTAAAGCCGGCTTACTTAGAGATTGGCTCCTGCACGAGCGATGCATATTTATGAGTCGTCGTTCTCGTGTCAAAAGAGCCGACTTCGTTCCAGACGATATTATCGATTAGACGTCATTTGGTCATCGCGAGTTCCCTAAAATACCACTCGTCGATCTAGTCATACACGCTACACTCTCTACCCATCCACTGAATTTCACAGAATCGATTCAATATTAATCTTTACGAAAGTGTATCTTTACTTTTCCCGTGAGACGAGTGCTATTTTAAATTCTAGAGGTCCTTTAGATATATATTATTAGTTCTTTATAAAAATAAAGAAATTTCTCTTTCCTTCGCTGTTATCAGAGGAAGACATTTTAATAACGTGAGCGACAGAGTAAACGCTATTGCACTTTCTCCAAGTATATATAACTAACGATAATAGACGGTAAAGAAGAGAGATTGAAAAAACTTAAAGTTTCCGCCTCGGCCAATATCTTTCATGGATATTCATGAGTTATTTGACTTTTGGAGTATGCAATTAACAAGCCCCATCAAGCCGTTGGAGTAATAACGTCGCGTGAAGCTCCAGTGGAGACAGAGAGGGAAGGCCCGATCGATCGATAGTTTAGCAAAATGCGTTCTAATACGATGGCAAACTATCCGCGCAATATCCAATCGAGAAGATCACTTCCATGGATATTCATGGGGTTATTCCTCTTCCGAACGCGTGTAGTTAAAACTCCTTTCGAACGGGCTGACTTACTCTCGTTGCCCCATACGTATGTACGTACTTGCATTCTCGGGAAAAGTGCTTCCGGAAATTTGCGAGAGCCAGAGAGTGTAGCAGCTAGTAGAGAAACCGCACGATCGATTGGTTTGGAACGAACGCGAAAACTACGTGTATGCACCTCAATGTCAATAACATCCGCTGTTTCATCGATTAAAAGTTAACCGCGCTAAGACATTTGTCTAGAATTATTGAAGGATATACAGGGATCTTACGTTACATTGTTATTCATGGCGGAATAATATAGAGCTCGACGTGTATGATGAATTTATAAGTACGCTACACAAGCTGCCGGTCATTCACCGTCTATTTGAATAAGTTATAATTAGCTAGCCCATTACATCATAATAACGTGATTATAGCACTATTTTAAGTTTTATAAACATAAAACTGATAATCGACGTTCATCGAATCAATTATATTATTCACGATTATGATTCTTTATTTATAGCAAAGTGTATTTATATATATCAATTCGTATGCGCTCGTTGCAAATGACTTTTGAGAGAAAATTAAATTTCCCGATGATATTTAATCGATGACCATAATTGCAAATAAAATTACGCTTTAAAGCGATTTAACATCATTTAGCGTTGTCATTTGCTATAAAATCAATTGACTTTCATAACTCAACTCGCAATAGAGCAAATAATCGTATCAATATTTTGCAAATAGATTGCCAATAATTTTCTTTAGTTGTCAAATTTTCAAAGATAATACTTTAATTTAAGAAATAATCGATAATACCATCGTCAAGATTTAATGAGTTTCTTTCATTGGACTATTAATGTCTGGTTAACAGATGTCTTCTTAGTGGAGAGGTAATTATCTCCAATAAGAACAACGAGGAACGGCAGATATGCCTGTCCATCGTTTATAATAATTAAATTAATATCGCTCATCGGCGCCGCGATGTTTCATAAGCAGATTAATGGGCGGTGGCTCAAACCGACGTGAAATAATGACGGGGCCGTCGCGCGACGTTACGCAGACGTCCCGGCATCGTTTACACCGTTTTGCCCCTGTTTACACAGCGCCGGCTCTAATCTCAGCCGGCATCGACAAATGGATTCTCGTAATTCTCCGGTCGATTTACGGAGTTCCGATTAACTCGGCCCCAAACGACTCGACGACCAGAAAGTGGCGTCCATTGTTGCCCGAGCGCTACCGAAATACCCGTAAATGGATTGGATAGATGCCGAAAGCGACGGCTTGAAAGAATCAACGGCCTTTTTACACACTCTCTCTCTCTCTCTCTCTCTCTCTCTCTCGCGCGCGCGCGCGCGGTCTATCCGATCAACACTCGCTTCGAAAGTCTCTCGTTAATCAACCGTCATACCTAGAAAATCTCTCTCCCTCGCACCCTTCACCCCTTTCTCTCTCGTATTAATTTAAAGAGCTTTCCGAATCTGACATTAGATTTTCCCCGACGAATGTATTTCACGTGCGCGCGCCCTTCCTTTTCACTTCTACATCAGGTGATAGCACCGCGAGGATGTTCCTATTCTCGAGTTCCTCTTCTTCTTCGAGTCCTTTCTTCCCGCTGACTTTTCCAATCTCGCATTGTCGCGCTTTCACGCTCTCGCGAAAGCGCCCGTTCGGAATGTCAACGCTGACACTTGGGCGATCCTCCGCTTCGTTTCGATATCGGCGGGACGTTGCTGGCGTTCGCGCGGATAAAAAAGAATATACCCGCGCACGCCGGGCTGCATCCTAAAAATGATTCGGCGAATAGGCATAGAAACGCACAATAGCGAGGCGTTACATTCAGTCGGGCCTGCCATTGGCCCGGGCACTTTGCTAATTGCAAAAAATCCGACGCGACCTCGATATTCCGTCGGCCTCGGCACGGTTTTTCTCCGCCGCGGCCGACGGTCTCGCCCGCGTGATTTTACGGGGCCGCGGGACGCAGCGTCGCGCAAAAATCGCGGCGGCTCGCGCGGCGCTCGCCGAGGTCGGCGTTCCGGCGAATATAATGAGAAAGTAATTATAAGTTTCGTAAATCTATGAAACTAGAGGTATAACTTTAATCCTTTAGCCATGAGAGAGAGAAAGAGAGAAGATGCGCGGAAGTTCGGGGCGTAATATTTCTCTCGCGGATGCACTCATTCCGTCACGTCCGCGGTAATTATTACGCCGCGGCACGTTAATCTGGAGCTTACGCCGGCGCAAGAATAGCAGTCTCGATAAGATTAATTACCCTCGTCGGGTGCTCGCCCCGTGGACTTCCGGTCGCGTCGCCCCGGCTGAATGCAGTTATCGCGGCGATGTTATCGTCGGATCGCTCGAATGTCTGGCGAAGCGACGGCTGCGGCGGCGGCAGCGGCTCCGAATAACCGGCTAATAGCCCACGAAACCCGTGTTGTCGGTCGGCACGATACAGAATCGCGGCCGTATTTCGCAATGCCGTATCGCCCGCGTCAACAAAGAGCGAACCCTTTCTCGCTAATGAACCACGAAACGCGGCAACGTCATAGAAATACTTTGAAAGGGGAGATGCGCGCCTTCTTTTGTTGCTTCCTACGCCCCCGCTTCCTCAATCCCCCATCCTTCTTCCGCCCAACCCTTCAACCTATCCATCTATCTTCGTCCTTTATCATTCTTCTTCTAGCCGTTGCTAGCCCACCTCGCCGCGCGCGCTCTTCCTCAAGCCTCAACCATGACTCCTCTTACTGCACAACACCTGCACCTGCTCGAGGAAACGCGAGCTTTCTTAAAGTGATCCTAGCCGATCGCGCGCGCGGCATCTCTTTAGAATCCCACCCTATTTAGTCCATTGTATGTCGCGGAGGTGCAAGAGGTGACGTAAACCACGAGCCGATACTCCCGAGATGCCTCTTTCTCGCAGCCGAGAACGAAAGGCGAAAGGGCAAATTGCGTGGGTACACTATGCGGCTGAAACTCTTTGTGCGATATTGAATTTCCAAGTTCGATATACTGCGAGCATTGTGCGAACAAATATTTGCCGCGCCATCCGCGGGATCCACGTTGAACACACGTCCCTGCATCCGAAATTCGTAAAGTGAAATTATGCGCGCTCAAATGAGAGAACGTTATAAATTCCGGAATAAAACTTGGCTTTCGCCCGCTTAAAAGAGACGGCGGAAAGAAGAACGCATGTAATTAAAACGAGTATTTCCGTTAGCTGGGAATAATTGAGCGCGACTTCGCTAAAGCGCACTCGCTCGGATCGTGGGAGGCAAATACAGGGCGGAGAGGTCGACAGAAAGATTGACCCGGCACTCAGTGAAATTTATCGTAAGAAAGAGCCCCCAGGGTCCTCTTGGCTTTCAGGCCCTACTCGGGTCCTTCGCTCGGAAAGGATTCGTCGACCCTAATTCCCGAGCGCCGAATGGAAAAGGATGAAAGCCGGCGACCTGTTCCGCGCTTTAAGAAGAATCGGGATCGATACCCGCCGTTCGCTCTTTGCGATCCGGACGCGGAACGATCGTTTGAGGTGGAAGCGGAGCGAGGGCTCCGGCGACGCTCCGGTTTCCGAGCTTGCACATTCGATACCTCTCTCATTAATCTTGTGTACGTCTCGCCGACGAATAGCGCGCGGCCAAAGTCAACGCGACATTACGCGAATTGCTGCCGAACGAGATACCGGACGTAGCACGAAAATTTAACGTTTTTATCTCGCGTTAGCCAATCCTATCATCAATTTAAACGCGACATATTCTACATATTCTCGCATCCCGTCCTCTCTCTCTCTCTCTCTTTAATTAATTGTTTACACGAACTAGATGCAATTTACGATTCCGACGAACCTCTTGAAACGATTTAAAAAAAACTAGATGACACGAATCAACCGGCAGCGACTCTGGAATAATTCTGAATGGACGATGAGGCTGCTGAATTCCGTGATTTCGCAGCGCACGTCCATGGAGCTACATCATGAATATGTAAAGCGATTGTAGGCTGTCACGTCACCGCGCAACCCCGCGCGCCCTCAAAATATCCCGCCCTTCCCACCCCGGTTCGACTCCTCTAACAGATTCTCCGATTATCCGGGCGGACATTTTAAATGATACCTGCTGCGAGCAAACAAATTACTCATCGGCCGGTAAAATACTGGTAATTGTCTCGGCCATGCGAACCCGGCAGGCGCATCGTCACCGTCGCTCTGCTGCAAAACGCTCTTTAATTAAAAGCACCGAGCGCATTCATTGACTACGTAATAATCCATTCGCGGCGTTCAGAAAATACCGAGACGTTTAAAATATCTGTGAATATTACAAACTCCTCGCGAAAATGTTAACGAGCGTAATACCTGCCTTTTTACATTAAAGAGGCAATTTCTAGAGGAGGAAAACCCGCGTGCGGTTCTTTCCGTCCCTTTATAACTATTGGCGTAACTCGCATCAAGTCGAGTATAATATTTCTTGCTATCTCTATCGACGAGAGGAGAACGTTTTCCGATCTCATTCTTTCCCTACATTATCGCGTCATCTTTTTATCTCGCAAGTTTATTGCCCTTTTCCTTCCCTTCTATCTAAATAAACAGATCTGTCGAATCTAACGTGTTTGCGTACACACGTTCGGGGCGCAAAATGATACCGCGGTGAGATCTCCTCCTCAATCTTTAATTCATAGATGTGCACTCGGGTTAAGGTCTTTGTAAATTTTCACAGATTCCCCCGGAATACGTACGTGATCCTGAATGAATGAATGAACCTTATCGGTACCGACCGGCCGAGTGTCGCGAACGGAAAAGTTACGTCCAAGGTTTTGAAAGGAATTTCATGGCACGAATCACTTACGTATTCGCGCGATTTTCATAATGCGTTGAGTGGCTTCGACGAGAAACATTAGTATTCAGTAGTACACTCGCTCTGTCTCTCTCTCTCTCTCTTTCTCTCTCGCCCGAAAATTGTGAATAATTCCATTCGCGTTGACTGTGCGCGATCTGCGACGTGTAAATTCGAGAAATTATCTCGCAGAAATGTGTGTTACGCGATACTTTCTGTTTCATGTTATTGCACATAAGAATAAAAATTCTCCTAAAAAAATGGAAATATTTTTCTACGTAGCATTTATTAATCTTCCGCGTAACATTCTCGTATTACGTTTAAATACCGCCCTTAATTTCATGTTTAATAATGATGCAACGAACGCCTCTGTTCCGCAATTTCCGGGAAAGTTTCGCACATATCTTCGTTTTAGCGTGGAAACAGTTTTATCTAAATAAACGAGGAACTCGTAGTTAACAAGAAAAAAAGCGAAAAAAAAATATGAAAAGTCGAACGGAATTATTCACATTTTTGGAGCGAGATAACAAGTGCATTATCGAATTTCCCGTTAAAGCAATTCAGTCGCTTATATTAACGACGATCGCGGATAAATCTCAGCGATTCTTGAAAACATGTAGAATGGGATTTTTGAAAGCATTTCAATTAAACGATTAAATATATATCTTCTCCTCAATACATCGGCTATAAAAGACCATAAACATTCGAATGTAAACAGGTTTAGTCAAAGTGCGGCGCAAAAATCAGGCATTACGGCGAATCGTTAATGCACCCGATCGATTTTGCATCTATCGGGATTTGAGTCAGTTTCCTCGCATCCCGCGGATTGAGGGCTCGGCCGTTCGCGAATAGTTTTGCCGCGAATTTTAAGAACATCGAGTCAAAAACCGGCGAAATGGACGCGGCTACATCCTGGCAGCGGCCATAAGTGTCTCCGCGGTGTCCGCCGAAGGATAAACTACCCCTTCGCCGACTTCCACGGGCGATATATAATATCCGGATCTCTCTGCATTTGGTTTCTGGCGAAAGTTGCCGCATAAATTTATACTCTCGACGGTGAGCCGGTTGGGTGAGCCGGCTAGGCCGCGGAAAAATCGTAACTTTCCGACGGTGCTCGCCAGTTTTTTGTCGCCCGGTTCTACCCGGGGCGCGGCCAACTTCCACCAGCGTACGTTCCTCGCTGTCTTCCTACTCCAGCCGTACCCTTCATCCTCGTTTCGAAAATCCCCGCGTGAATTATCGCGCTGGGATAACATAAAACGCGTGTCGTGCATACGCGCGCACCTCGCAAAATTGCCGTTGTTTCGCACGCGAGTGAGAATCAAAAGTTGTTCGACAATAATCGAGAAACGTACGGTCGACAGAAATTTTTGGCGAATAAAAAAAAAATAGAGGCTTAGGCGGATGAATCATCATCCTGTATGACTCGTCGGAATTTCGAATGAAGGAATGCGAAACAACGATGGTGTTTGCAATTAACGAAAGTTGTTAAACTTTTATGTTCTGAGCGTTATATTTAAACGCGCATGTTTGCGCGTAATTGGTATTTGTGATGCGCGTTGTAAATTGACGACAATATTTTGCCTCTGGTTTATTGATTCGATAAAGGGAATTAATATTTGGTTTCTACATGCAATCAAATAAAAATTGCAATAGCCAATGTGATGCTGCGCGATACATAATTTGATGAAATCTCATTGCAAAACATCATATTGCAAATAACTCAGGAAACACAAATCGCAGCGACACCACTAAACGCTCGTTGGAAAGGTGACACTTCGAGCATTACTTTGAGTGTATAAACATCGAAATTGGTGCAGTGGTTGGAAAGTTGTTTGCGTTTGAAAATGGAGAAAAGTAATGAAAAATTGCGCTATATTTTGCAATATTATTACGACAAAGAGAAGAACGCTGCGCAGGCTTGTGAAAAAATTTGTGCTGTGTACGGTGAAGGTGAACTTTATCAAAATCTGCTGCGCGGAAATGGTTCGCTCGCTTTCGTTCTGGTAATTTTGATGTGAAAGATGAGTCACGCTCTGATCGTCCAATCACTGAAAAAGCTGATGAAATTCTTGAAAAAGTCCAGCAAGATAAGCATATCAGCAGTGTCGATATTGGTATGGAGCTAGGCATTGACCACAAAACTGTTTTGAACCATTTAGACAAAGCTGGCTACAAAAAGAAGCTCGATGTATGGGTTCCTCATGAGTTGAGCGCGAAAAACATGATAGACCGAATTAACATCTGCGATGCGCTGCTGAAACGCAATGAAATCGAGCCATTTCTGAAACGTGTCATAACTGGTGATGAAAAATGGATCACGTACGACAATCGGAAGCGTAAAAGATCGTNGATAAGGGATGGTGAGCCGTCACAAGCGTTCGCGAGGCCAGGATTGACACTGAAAAAGATGATGCTGTGTGTGTGGTGAGACTGGAAGGGAATCGTCCACCATGAGCTACTTCCAGTTGGTCAGACGATTGATTCTCAACTCTACTGTGGACAACTAGAGAGATTACGCCAGGCAATTGAAAGAAAACGGCCCGAATTGAATAATAGGAAAGGTGTTGTTTTCCATCATGACAACGCCCGACCACACACTTCTTTGATGACCCGTCAAAAATTGCGAGAGGTTGGTTGGGAAGTTTTGATGCATCCACCGTATAGTCCAGACATAGCACCCTCTGACTATCACTTGTTCCGATCTCTGCAGAACTCTCTCAATGGAATTAAGCTGGTTTCAAAAGAAGCCTGTGAAAACCACTTGATTCAGTTTTTCAACCAGAAACCACAGAAGTTCTTCACCGATGGCATCATGGCTCTACCCGAAAAATGGCGAAGAAACATTGTCGATAATAATGGAGCACATTTGGTTTAAATAAATTCATTTTCACACTAAGAAAATCAGTTGAATTTTACTAAAAAAACGCCACGAACTTTTTCCCAGACCCAATATTATAGTAACCTCGATGATACAGCATTTCGTTAATGAATCGTATGTTATTTCTTTTTCGAGACCGCACGGTTTCACGCTGCGCCAAAGCGAAAAGTAATATTTCCCGTTCCATTTTTAATTTTCGAGTTTCTCGCTCGTTTCTCGCCTCTCTCGCGGGCGAAAGCCCGAAGAAGCGTAACTAAGTACCGTAACGAGTTAATTAAGTCACTTGGTAACCTTAGTAAATTCGGAACTTGCATTCAAAGGTCGTTCGTCTGCTCTCTTGTAGCAAATGATAGAAGTATACTGTGAAGTTTGATAATTAACTCGGAACTTTGAACAATGCTTGACAATATGAAGTACCGACTTTAATTCCATCACCATCCGACGCTATCGTCAACAACTGTAGAGCAATTATCTCGATAACAAAATCGCCGAAGGGTGTCGAACGTCATTTACGGTGTCTTTTCCACGTAAATAGAAAATCATGGAAAGAGATATCGTTAATGTCAACTCGTTAATTGTCACGATCCTCATTTGAGTGACCAACTACTTTATATCGTTAAATTAACATCATCAATCATTTTTATATCATTAATAAAAATTAAGATAGAAATCTGGCAATTAATTGGTTATTCATATCGATGAATAATGATGAAACATGATAATTTATATACTTGGTTCTAAGTATACAGTATGATTCATTCACAAATAATATAGTACTGCAGTGCCAACGACGCGCGATAAGCGAATATGATCGGAAACGCCTCTAATCTCGACTGAATGATTTCTTTTTCAGATAAACCCGCGTGATTGCTGTAAGGCATATTTTCCCGCCGATCCAATTCCAAGTGAGAAAGAACAGGCGGAAGTGCTTGAACCTGCACAGCGGCAGCTAGGTAATGGTATAATTTCCAACTTTTCCCCTCGACGCTTCGCCTCTGGTACCCCCGTGGCTTTGTTTCCCGCGTGCGCGCTTTCCATGCGTTTCTTTGATGCCGGCGCTCACGCCACACTTCGAAATAGAAGGCGGTCTCGGAATATCTCCTTCGCTCCTTCTTTTTTTTTTCCTTCCTCCCTTCCCTTTTCCTCCTACGCCGCCCTACGTCCGCGGTGGAAACATTCCGCGGTGTTTCGCGCGGCGCACAGCCCGGCCGCCGGTGTGGATTTGCATCCTCAAAATATAATTCCTCCAGAGTGGCGAGGGTTTATTGTGCTCGCATAAATACTACCCGTCAGACAATTCGCGCAAACGAGCGCCACGAGCTCCGCTACGGTTTTAGGTAAAGGCAATAACCCGCGCCGTGCACATCCGCGTACATCCAAATCTCTCTTGTTTACTCACCAAAATCTTGACGTAAGATTCACGATTACCACACGACAAAAATTTTTCCGTTGGTCGGCCGCGCAACGACGATAATCCCTTCTGAAATAAGGAAGCCTCGCGCGTTCGACGAGACGTATATCGCGATGAAAACAAGTATTAACCGCTAAAAAATAATTTGCCTTACTTTTTTATACATATTTTAAGCGTATAATATTACACTTTCCATCATCGTCCCCTACCGAAACCACCCACAAATATGCACGTACAGCGATGAAAAAGATCGGCGTTCGTATCGAGTTCGCTCAAAGTTTAACGAAACAAAAGCCGTGAGCGGAGACAACGACTCGTCTCGTCTCTGCTCGAGATAAATAGCGGAAGAATAGAAGAGAAACGGTGGCGTGCAAAATGGGAAGGAAAAAAATCACTTTCCAGAGTGGGATGCCATTGCCGGGGAGAGAGAGAGAGAGAGAGAGAGAGAGAGAGAGAGAGAGAGAGAGAGAGAGAGAGAGAATGCCGGTATCTCCGTTCTCATATCCTTCGCCTCCTAGACGCGGTGAGACGCGCGCGGCGATTTCTCATTTTCCTCAGGCTTATTTCACCGTCGAAAGAGCGGCGCGTCAATAGCGGATAGATCACGATCGACGGATTCGCTCTCACGCTCCGTCACATCGCCCGAGGCTCTTCTTCTACTTTTTTCTCTCTCTCTCTCTCTCTCTCTCTCTCTCTCTCAAATCCGCAGTCTCTCGTACCTTTGATCAGTAGAGCACAGGACGACAGGTCCGGCATGGGTCCGTATGATACTTTTATATGGAGACCTCCCGCGCGCGTGCTCTATAAATCTGTCAACCGCGAAGGTGCTTCTCGCGATACGGATCGTGCGTGCGGGAGAGGTTGAATCGCAGCGGATCGACGTGCGCGGCGTGAAAATCGCGCGCTGTCGAGAACTCGGCTATTGTCCGGCGCGCGGATCCCTTTATTCTGCCGTTCTCGTCCGCGCTCATCTCTACCCGGGTTCCCCGCACGAGAGCGCCGGCACGAGAGAGCGATCCGCGCGTCCACGGTGCTTCGATATTGTCCGCGCCGTCGATTCCTCGCGTCCTTCGCCGCCGAACGGTCGGCCGTTTGATGGATTGCGACACGAAGTGGCGGCAGTCTGTCTCTCCTTTTAGTTGCCTTTATCGTCGTAATTTACGGCGCGCGTATTGCTCCCACCGTGCACCGGGCGAGAGACAAACTGCACGGGATACCGACGACAATGCACAATGGTACACAATCTAGACAGGCAGGCAAACGCTCTGAATGTCTTTTTCCCTTCTCCCCCCCCTCCCCCCCCGTCGCGTAACAGAAAATCTAGAAGATCTCGCGAGAGATATACCGGGAATCATGTTAACGGCCTCACCTGTCTCGTCTTAGATTGCAAATAACGCTCGTGTAATAATTTCCGTATGATACTCATCTTACACAGTAGCTCTCAGTATAATATAGTAATCTCGGGCTCTTACAATATCGCGTCACGTACCGTGTCTTAAAAGGCAATGCCGCCTCGCTCGCGACTCCGAATAATTTCGTGGAGTGGCCACTACGACAACGCCGAGAGAAAATGAAGAAAAAAAAAAAAGAAGCCGAGAACAGGAACGGGACAAGCAAAGGATGAAGAGAGGAGCGGCGCGAGAGGCAAAGATGGAGATTTTGAAAGAGGAAAAGGGAGAAGATGCTTTCGAGACTGGCCTTTCCAGGGCGACGCGACGATTTCCGGATGATTATTCTCTCCGTGGCTCGGGTTTTTCGCGAAGGGTACCTATTACGAGCCCATAAGCTGACTGAAACGCTTGAAAAGAGGCCTGCCTCCATGAGATTAAGATCAAAGGAAGTGGCTCGGAGGGCTCAAGGGCTGCCGCTGCTGTTACTGCCGCTGGCTGTGCCGTGGCTTGGAGACACGAGAGACCGAAACGATGCTTCCGAAAGGTTTTAACTGGGAAAAGACACGTTGGTTCTGCAGTCAACACGTCGTCTGCACGAATCAGCGAGGATGAATTAAAATAAAGCTGGCGCGTCTTAAGATAACTGACAATGGACGGTTTTCAGAAGGAAAAACTGCTAATCGAACATCTTGAATTTTTCTAATTAAAGACTGCTTGAAAAAGAAGATAATTTCTATTATATAAATATACAACAGTTTATTTTTTATTATAACGATTAAATTGACAAATTATTGAATGTTTTTGTTACATTAAAAGCATAATTAACGATTATTTATTTGCTCCGAGAAAAAAAAATGTAATATATGTATACAAAATTGTTATTCAGGAATATATAATATTTATTATTTCTAACTTTTTATACGTAAAAATAAGAAAGGGCAATTCTTTTGCAATGAGAAAATTGGTAAGACGCTTGAATATTCTACAAAATAACATAAAAAAATCTAAAATACTGTAGAGTATTTAAATAGTCGGGATATTTTTGAAGCAAATATCCTCAGTGCTCTTTCGATCGGAAATCGAAAGAGGAAATCTTCTTTGACGGCGAGATTGCTCGAAATCGCATAGCAGGTCCTTTAACTCTTGAATCATCGAAGAGGCTCCAATATGGCGTTGGTGCAGAGTGTGGAGGTCGAATAAAGGGATAGGATCTAGACCGAGCTCTATTTATAGGTGCTTCCGTTTCCGGTTACTATATGTGAATGCCAGAAGCTAGACGCGGACTGACGTCCGTACGTCTTTTGAAACGTACCGCCCTTAAAATACCCCATCCCTCTCGGTGAACCTCAAAGATTACGTACTGCGGCCTTTGTTCCAAGTTCGACCCTTATCGGGGCGAACTGTCACGGGCTCGTTTCATCGATCTCCTTTCCGGTGAGTAAAGAAACGTTGCCCCGCTATTGTTTGCGAAGGGATCGCCGTTATCGGGAATAAAAAAGTAATATCGCGAGTTTGAGGAACGGAGGGGAAAAAAAGTTTTTCTGTGTAAATTCATCGGAGGCATCGGCGGCGCTGGCCCCGCAGCGACATTCTCCTCCTCATGAGATGAGATACTACGGCGTGGTCCTGCGTGCGATGCGTCGGACGTCGAAAAACAGCAGAGCTGTTATGGTCCCCTTCGTATAGGCGACTTCCGAAAAGAGATAACAGGAGTTTGTAACAGGAAATTTGCAACATCGCAGATATTTTTGTATTGCAACGAGCTCTTTTTGTCTTTCATCATGTTATTTATTTTATACTGTCGTCGTATTGGAATATGTGTATTTGTTAAAATTGAAACTTCCGGCCATTTTATTGTTATCTTTATCCAATCAGAATCTAAAGTGAATTGTTGCAGGCCCGCTTTTATCGTTGCAGCGAACGTAGGCCAAAAAGGCGAGAGAGGCGCCCGCAATATACATATTTTGCCGAGATAAATCATAACCGGTAACGCCGGAGTTTCGATTATACCGGTGGGTCGATTAATATCGCCTATGTGGAACCGGCGAAATTTTGTCTAGAGAGTAATCACCTGCCACCGGCACCGTTCGTGAGCGACGGTTTGTAAAACACCTTCGTGAAGTTTGCAAACGCGAACTAGAACGGTACGTACCGCCGCCACCCCGTCGCACGGGGGTTGCTTTATAGCACGTGACAGGGGGAGTGGAAGGAGCGAATCAGCGAAAATCAGGGGTAGCTGGATATCGAGGAATGAACGCCGCTGATACGCGCCGTTCCCGCTCTCGCGCGGCTTCGGGATATCCTGCAATAAAATTGAACGATCGTCCGGACACGAGGGTGGTCGGATCTAACTACGGAGGATCGCCCGGCGCGGCACACCGGAGAGCATTGAAAATAATTACCAACGATCCGGTACACTAGTTATCGTTCGCAGAGGAACTTTCGACGTATTTCGGTTGCAGCGCGGTGACTATACACCCAGCAAAAACCCAGCTGCCGTCATATTCGACGTTTATTACGAAACCGCCTTCCTTTTCTCTCTCTCTCTCTCTCTCTCTCTCTCTCTCTCTCTCTCTCTCCTTCTATCCTACTTCGTTATCCTGCGGCTTACGATCGCGCGCCACAGGAAAGGGCGATAAGGCCGAGAGAGCGTGTGTCTCGCCTAAGAACCAGATGGTTTCCGCGGTTTAAGCGACCCGGGACGCGGCGCGGCCTCGTAAAATGCACGGCTGATATACGTGACGAGCGTGTCTATTAATTCGATTAATAGACAACACGATCGGGTGGCACGCGATCGTGCCTGCAAGATTCACGGTGACCCGCGCGAGGCGGGCGGAAATTATATCGTATCGTGCCCCGACTACGGGAACGGGAAGCCGATTCTCGCGAACGAATCCGAGAGCGTTTTCCCCGAAATGTCCGCGCTAATAATATATCTATCGCCTGGCACCGGTCTTCGGTACAAAACGTCGCTGCCGTGTATAATCATTCTTTACGGGAACATCGTGTCCATTAAGTGCACCGGCTTCTCTTCCCTCGTTTATGCTCGAGACGTTTATCGCGAGCACGCGAGCGCCGTATTTCTTTCCGGAGCACACTCGAAACGTTGTCCTACGGCTGCAGATACATTCCTAAGGCTCATTTAATTTCGTTCACATAGCGCCGTTTATTTCGCTGCCGTCGTGTCGCCGACGCTTCGCGACGTCTCTCCCTCTTTCTCTTCTTTCTCTCTCCCGTTCCTTCCTTTTTTTCCCTTTTCCTCGCTGCTTCTTCTATCGTCGTGCCGATGGAAAATGTAACCGAGAGAAGAAAGGCGGGAGAAAGGGAATACCTCCCTCTCTTTTCTCTTTTCTCTCTCTCTCTCTCTCTTTTCTCACTCTTCGCACCTGCATCTCGGCAATGCGGCGATCCATAACTCCTCGGTAGTGCAATTCGGTCGATTCTCTGAATACGTAATTGCCCCTTCCTACACGATGTCGTTCACATTTCCTCGTCGATTTTGTTCCCCTGCCCTTTTGTGTCTCTCTCTTTTTCTCGCCCTGCGCCTCACGCTGCACGTACCCTTCGTCCTGCGTCGCGGCGCGACGATGCCTCGTGCCGCCAATGTATCATCGATATTACATCGCGTAGGTGCCGCTCTGACCTCAATAACTCGCCGATAGATAGATATGTAATATCGCGATGCTTCTTAATGCCTCCGAAGATGCGCGCAAATGTAAAAAGGGCCGGAGCGGACGTCGAATAATTTATTACGCGGATTATAGCTCCCATAGAATTTGATGTCCCGATATCATTCGCCGGCACCTACACAAAAATTGTTTTCAAAGACACACGCGGGACACACGCATTTATTCTCCATTACGTGAAAATTGTGAATCAATTAGGAGCTGTATTTATTACGCGCGTACTTACGACCGCGCGGCTAACGAGAACAAATGGAAACGGCGCGAAAGAAACGCGATGACACCCGGCGTTGACGCGTTCATTGATAAAGGGCGGCTCGTATCTCGACATTAAAAGCCGTCTCTGTCTGCGCGACTGCCGTGTCTATCGAGGCGAAACCAGCGCTAACTAAGACCCGTAAATATATCGGATTACGGACGATAAAGATTGGGAATCCACCAGGGAAATCGTTATTAGCCGACGGTGTGCAATACGTACGCCACTCTAACCCGGCAAGACTATGAAGCTGCGCGTGTATCTTAGGATTAATCATCACGCCGATCCTCGGGCATGGAAACGATTTGCATAATTACTCGGGTTAGGGCGAGGTAGATGGGAGCCAATTGTCAGCGCCGACCTTACGCGAAAGTACATGCATCATGTATCGCGTATAATTTCGGCGTCGACGTAATATCGTCGATATAATATCGCAAATTATGCAACTGAAAATACACTAATGTCCATTTTTACCAATGCAGATTACCTTTAATCTCGGTTTAATTTACTGTTCATCTTTTTCTAATTCTTAGAAAGAAGATAGAAAGTAAGATAAACCGAGATTGAAGTTAATCTGCATTGGTAGAAATAGACATAAGCCAATGAAAAGTTGATTTCCCTTAATTAATATATTTACGCGTTATTTATATTACGCGTTACATTGAAGTGGAAAAGGCTTGAATAGATCGAACAGATTTGTATCATTACCTTTTTTTCTTACATACATGCAATTCTATTTACAATATTCTAATTGATAAATATTTATAATTTGTGCAATGCAAAGCTAAAAATACAAGCTAAAAAAATAGAATTAAAAATAGAATTGGATCCTGAAAAATAAGTATTAAACTACGAAAATAACAAAATCGATACACGTACGTGTTATTTGAAAAATAATTTCGAAATTAATAAAATATATGTAATAAGCGTATAATTCAATGTGGAACATTTCAATCGATTGTACTAGAAAAATACAACGTAATATATTTATACAAATAATATAATCTTTCTTTAAATATCGGTAAACTCTACATCATATAAACAAGCGTGTTGGGCTTTAATGGAGATAAATTTTAAATAAAACGTGATATATGCTAAATGTAAAAAATAATTCGTACAGAAAAAAATTGCAACTTCCTCGCGGCAAATTTAAAAAAAATAGTGATTTCCTAATGACAACGGCTTAATGGCTCACATTCGCAGCGGAGATTGCGCTTGTATATAAATGTGTGCGTTTAAATCTTAATATCGACGATTGCGTTCCTGCGGAATACATCCATGGAGATTCGTAAATATCAAGTTACGAGCGTAAAGACCGTGATTCCTCGAGGGATTGTTCATTATTAGCAGCTAGTGCAATACTGGCTTGTTTCGTGCAACGATACACTATGAAGCTTCATCGACTTATACGCAGCTTATTCCATACGTTTTCATGCTTGGTTCTTCATCAGGTAATAATGGCATAAATGTAATGGCATAAAATTGCAAATGGAATAAAAATGGAATAAAAACAGATTAAAATTTGTTTACGTGCAGTAAAATAATATCATAATCATGAGGGTACGTAAAAAAAAAAATAAAACAGCAAGCTGCATTTGTAGGCTTGATGTTGATGTATTAATTAAAAATACATTAATATTGTATTTACGTATCGTACGCTTCTTGTGCCAAATTACATGCGAATAACTTTTGGAAGATTCATTAGTAACGCCCCTCCCAGGCGCAGTATGAACGTTAACGCTAAGAGGAACAGCACATCCGTCATTCCGAGTATCCCTCTTTCGTAAACGATTGTTGCAATTCCTGGGCTGCAGCGGGAATAGCATCCTTAGATTTCGGCGAAACAATTCGCATAGGATTCCACGCAATAGGAACTCCCGGATTGCCGCAGTGCCCCGCCGGTCCGTAAACTTCGCGCTTGCGGGGAAATAAAGACCGCAGATATCTCGCGTGGGAATCGTTCGTTATTAGCCGGCAGGCAATAAGTTTCCCTTATTGCCGCGTAAACGATGCACTCGGTGGCCGCGCGAGCGCGGCGCTGCCGCAAAGGGAGAGTTTAAGGGTAGCGCTCGGAAGAGCGTTAAAACGGGCGGACAAGGGAGAAAGAGGGTGAGAGAGAAAGAGAGAGGAGAGGAACGATTGGAGCAGGTAATATACAGACACCATTTTTAAAGTTAAGCATCGCCACGCAATGCGATTTAAATGGAGATAGACGAGATCCCATTCGCGGAGGTGGACCGAATCGGGTGTCTCCTCTATTTTTTCTCCCCATCTACCTTTTCCCCCTCGCTGTCCATTTGAGACTGGCTTAAATCTAACGCCAGCCGAGACGGAATTTAATTTGGTTCCTCCCCTTTTCAATTTCTTGTTTCTGACCGAATGCGCCAGTTACGACTTCACTCGCATTATTAATCGTAATAAACGATGTAACAATCCACCCTCTATTCGCGCTCCTTTATTTTTCTATCCACTTTGCCCCATCGTGATACATTCGCCGCCGTTTCGCAGAATCCCGTCCCACCGATCTGGCAATTTCTCATCCAGCTCTACGTGCATCCACGGGAAGACAGCAATGGTTCTCCGCTCGGTCGTAACAACCCTCCCTCCCCTTCCCCTTCTGCAGATCCGGTTCATGTAAAGCTCTTCTTAACGGTGCAATAGGGAAAGCCATTTTATGCGGGTATTTAAGGGCTGGTGCCGCGCCATCTCTCATATCGTATCTACTCGAATCGCCGGGCCCATACCGTTCGGGCTATTCATGCATGATGCACACCGGGCGGTAACGCGCTTCCGCCACGCGTTAAAGCGCCCTTTTCGAAATCTCGCCGCAGTGAAAACACGGCCGGAGAAATGATTGGAATTTATTGGCTGTATAATCTGGACGAGCGCGCCGCGTCCGTTTATTTTCCGGTTATCCGCTCGCTCTGTAATAGCTAAATATATATATATACCGCGCGATTTGTAGGACGCGATTTGTCGAGCGTTTGGACATCCGGCGCAAATGACCGGCTTTAATGCGTTTCCAGGTTTTAACGGCGGCGTCGCGCATCGATTTTATTTTATAAGTTTATTCCAATTTTTTCCAATCCTTTTGTCGTATTTCTCCCCCCACCCCCCACCCCTGCTGCCTCCTCCCGCCGTCTCTTGGCCGCGACATCGGTAAGCTGCGTAACGCGGCGTAAAATCGAACGTGACAATTATTCGCTAAATGCGAGATTATGATACATCGCTTCATTACGGCACAGCGTTTATATCCCCGGTCGTTCTATCGCGCGCCGTGCTCTTACTCAGCGAGTTGTTATAATTTACCAGCCGTGTGTCGCGCTATACCGGCGATGCATGCGTGCACGGTACGTATTGTTACACGAGTGACACAGTGACGTGATGCGCCTGAATAAGCGGCGGCAGATAGGAACCGATAGGGAACCTGGAGCCCCCTCTCCCTTCCCCTCCTCCCCCCCCCCCCCCCCCCCCCCCCCCCCCCCCCCCGCCTTCCTGTGCGCGAGCGAAACCGACATTTGCAAATGCTTATTAATTAGTCATTCATCGGTCTAATGGCGGAACGCGCCGGCCTTTGATGTGGCGCTAATAATTACACGCAATTAGATACTATTAAGGGTCAATACACACCTTTATATGCACTTTACGGCCGCGCGATCCCTTTGGCGTACTAAATCTACGATACCGCGAGTATAAACAGCCTTTATCCCGCGATGCGTTGCACGCGCTGCTCCGACATACGTTATGCATTGATATATATCCCCCTATGCAATTCCCAGGGAATAATTATATGGAGTTAGAGACACTCGGTCAAGCGGCGCCGCAATCTTTCGCTCTCCAATCAAACAGGGGAGGGAAATAAAAGCATTGTGTTACCTATCGCGTATCGTTAGGGGAACGTCGGTTAAATGAACAGCCCTTGTTGCTGAACACTGTTACTGTAATTCGATCGATTCGTGCATTATTATACGTTATCGCCTACGGCCACTACGGGATATAATCTTTCCCCTATTCTGTCTCTGTGTTTTTCAACTTTGCCCCGCCATAAGCACGCGTCCGCAATCGACGTGCAATATCCATGCCTATAGGCGCGAACACGGTTTCGCCGCTTGTCGCGCGTGTTCGTTATTTTTCCAATTTTTTTTTTAATTTTTACTTTACGCTCTCATATACCGTCCGTTGATTTACACGCGGCGACCCATCGATACGCGAATTTAGGCGGGCACGATTGCGGGCGTATCCGTAATCCGTCTGTCGGTGGTCTGTTCGCGCGCGCGAACGGAACATCCGGTGGAGCGCCTGTCGCGTTGTTTCCGCACGATCTGCCGCGCGAGAGAAAGGACGAGGAAGAGAGGAATTCACAATCGGAATGATCTCCGGCGTGTCAAGCGGCGCGGCACGGCGCGGCGCGGAGGCGGCCGGCGGCCGCAAGCGCCAAACCGCAGCACTGTCAACGTGCGTAATTAATCCGCATTTCAGCGGGCCCGGCACACGCCCGACAGCAGCCTAAGATTTACCGCAATCCAATTTTACACCTGTCCGTCAGAGCCCGCGGCCCCGGACGTCGCCCTTCGGTGAAACGACGAAACCGGCGCCAATTTCGATAATTATCAACGTACATTCGCGTTAGTGTGCTTTATCCGCCTGCCCCCCTCCCTCCGTTCCGGTTTCTCCGCATCGTCGATTTCAATGCGGGAGCGGAGCGGGGCGTGTCTTTGATATGCCGGCCGTGGACGACCGCGAGATGGACTCGAAATCGAGTTGGACGAGTTCTGGGTTTAATCGTGCACGTCCTGAATTTTAATGAAACGCCGCTACTAACCCCCGGCAGTCCGAGGCAGCTATTTACGTTGCCGTCTAGCGGGACACGTCTCGGCTGACTGACGTGTGTCCCTCGTAAACTGCATCTCATCTCGGACTCGTTAAGAACCGCAGTCGGATCGCAGATTTATTTTCACTTCCGCGCCGGCTTCCTTACGTTGACACTATATACCAACTCTAATACCGTCGCGTGTAATTTGCACGTGCGATACGCGCGCAAACATTATGCCCGTGGTCTTGCCCGCGACACTGAAATCTAGACTTTACGCACGTACGTATGCGATATACGGCACGTTAACGACTTTCATTTTCTGCCCATAACGAGTCTGTAACATCCGTGCCGTGTGCGTTATTATCTTCTACAGCCGGCTCAACGGTTCACGTACACGTTGGACGGGAGTGAACGCCCACTTGGTGCCGTTCGAAGCCGACAATTTCGCACGAACACGCGTTCTTCCGCGGAGCAATTTAGGAATATTCGCTCCTCCGAGTCGCACGATGGCACGGCGTATCTTTTAGATCAGTTTTACGCAAGCGGCGATCAACGGTAGCCAGCGGCTATGACTCTAACGTTCCCGAGATACGTTATGACGTATTTCTAATAAAAATCCTATCTCCTCTACCTCTTCAGACCTCCATAAC
The DNA here is from genome assembly GCA_021460005.1 of Tetramorium alpestre. Classification (NCBI taxonomy): domain Eukaryota; kingdom Metazoa; phylum Arthropoda; class Insecta; order Hymenoptera; family Formicidae; genus Tetramorium; species Tetramorium alpestre. The sequence continues at coordinate 407,924 of JAJVSH010000109.1, forward strand.
TTTGTCTAATAATTCTTCGCGAATAATAATACGAGAGAGTAATGTCGGCAATACGACGAAACAGATGTCGAGATACTGAAACAAGAAACGGAGCCAGGCTTTTAAGAGCCTGTGGACAAGCGACGAGGGGGTGTCTCTTCAGACCGAGCGTAAATTTTCCGAAAGCGGGGAGATACCGCACGGATTCCGGCGTGGCTTTCAATGAACTTAATTCCCGAAGCGTGTACTGCCGGACAATCTGGATCTTTATTTCACGCCGCGCGCCGATATTTCCGCTCGTTCGTGCCGCGCCGGCAGTTTCCGCGATTATTGCCGCGCGCGGAGTCCGAGGGAGAGAGAGAGAGAGACAAAGGCATCATCCAACGGGATCGTTGATACTGATGATCGTATAACTTTTGATTGGCGCACGGGGTTTTATTATTCCGACAACGCCTTCGAAAAGCGCCGCCGCTCTCGCTCGGGATCCGGTGCGCGGCGTAGAAAATCGGAATGAGAATTAGCGGAGGGTCGCGTCGATCCGGCACGTCCTTCATTCGAGTCGTTTTAAAGTCCAACAACGTTTCTTGCCCTCCTCGCACGACGAGAGAGAGAGAGGAGAGAGACACTCCGGGACGTTTCGCGTCCGACAGATGAAATTATAATTAACGACACTTTATCGATAGCTAACTCTTTTCAACAACTTTATTGACGGTTCGCTCGACGATTTCGCGTTATTGCGCAGTATGAATGAACGTTGTATAAATGAAGGATGCTCTTTGATTCTCCACCCGGGCAATAATCTCCCGTAAAAAAAAAAAACACAATTGGAAAGGAACAATTTATCACTAGACCTGAGTACTCGTCGCGCCATTGTGCGAACGGTCGCCTCGGAAAATCAAAATTTCATCTCGATGCCGTCTCAATCCGAATTTATCGCACTCGTTTGATCTCGCTATCAAGAATTTGATGCGGCGCGGTGCGGCCATTATTGTTATTGCGGCGACGGTAACGACACAGTAGCTACAAGCGATAGGTCTTGCAGTCAATCTGCGATGAATGATGAAATCGTCGCAATAAAGTCCCGCGGAAAGATAATATTTATACTGGGGAACAGTTGTCGGGCGAAACTTCCTCCTTGGAACATTCGCTTGTGTTCCGCAGTGTCAATCGAGACCGACACCGTCGCCGGAAGTTAACCATCGGCGATCGTAACGCCGAAATGAGGCACGATAAAACGTAAATGAAGCAATTTTCGCTGATAGTTTACGGAACGGATCCCCGGTGGGAATACAACACGGAAAACGCGCGACGCGTCTGTGCGAAAGAACCAACCGAGGGTGGGAAAATGTGTCCGCGTATTGCACGGCGGAGACGCTAACCGGCGCGGTTACGCACTGACAAACGATCCTCCGCGCTGTATTTCGTAGTTTCGCACGAAAACGAGAAACGTACTAAAATGCTTTACGAGAGCGGCGCGTATAAGCCGCGGTCCAAAGGCTAAAACAATCCGACGAGCCGTGGATTACGAGAACAGTAGGGACGCCCTCGTGAAATCCACCGGCGCAATCATAGCAGCGACGAGTTACGTCGTAGTGTCGTGAATACTTGGGCGATGGGAGTGGCCTGTATCCCGAGAATCATCGTCGAGGATTAGGATCGCTAATATATATCTTTCATATATGTCGATACGCTCCTCTCGAGAATACGGCGTCTATCTCTATCATCTAACGAAGAACGCGAGAATCATGAAGAAAATCTTGTTTAACGATATTGATCGAAATCTTATAACAATTTTTTTTTTCAATTTTCCCTTGGGGATTCTTAAAAAAAGAAATTGAGACTCTTATAAATTTTAGAAAACATTATCTTTTAATTTCTAACCATAATGCACTGAAATATCTTCATTAAAATTTAAAGTTGACATATGAAGAACAAGAATTTTTCCTCAGAAATATATTTTCTCTTCTAAAAATATTAGCTTCTAGGAATTTACGTTGGTTATATATTTGCTATTATAATAATTAATTTTCCGTCAGAACATGTCTTACAATTTTTAGAAAGTTCACTGAAATTACCTCATTAAAATTTGACGTTGACAGAACGAGATATTCCAAAAAAAAAAAAAGATAATTTTCTGACTTATCCACATATGAGAAAATCCACGTATGATATTTTCTCTATTAAAAATACTTTTGGCTTTGAAATTTATATTGGTTATACGTGAGTATTTGCATGCAGTCAATAATTAATTTTCCGACAAAATGTATGCCCTACAATTTTTAGAAGATTAATTGAAATTTTATTCATACATGCTCCCGCAACGAGACGGTAAACGTCGAGGCAAATTGTACGAAAAATAGCACGCTTCTCTCCCGAGCAGAATTCTTTAGTGTCGGTTGAATACGGTCCGGGGGATTTTAATTTGCAAGGGGGAAGAATTTCGACAAAAAGGCATCGCGCCGTTTTCGAGCGATCGCCGTGCCCGATATCGACACGAGCGAACCATTAAATCCGTTCACCTGGTCGCTTTCGTGCCCAAGGAGTCCATACGTGGTTGACGGCGGCGGCGACGGCACGGGGGAGTCGCGGGCTCGATTTCGAGAGACCACAGGCCGGAGGTTCCGCAGGCATTATGTGATTCGAATCTCGGTATTATTCTATAATCTATTCCGCGGGGATGATAGTGTTGGCGGTGGCGGTTAGGCTCGGTTGCATGCCGACCGTGGTTTGTTCGACCCCGGCACGCCACTGTCCACTCCCCCTCCGACCATCAATAAGCACTCGCCCTCCCCCCCTCCCACCCCGCTCTCGCAACGCGCGCGTGCACCCTGGCGATCGCTGGAGGCAGGGTCTATATGCGTGGATCACCCCGCACGACGAGAGATACTCACGTGAATCGTGCGCTCGCGCGCCGCGTTAGCCGGTGTAAACTCGCCTGATATGCAAGTCCCTGGGTTATATATTCTGCTGTATATATACAGCTTGGTACACGTTGTAAGCTCCTTGATTATGGTTGCGCCTGGCGCTGATGGTAAGAGAGCGAAAGGGCCGCTCGTTGTTACCGCTTATTTGCTGCATAATGCCGGGGATGTCTTACCGGGAAAAGAGAGAGAGAGAGAGGGAGATTGAAAGAGGAAAAAAGAAAAGGGAAGATCCGCCGGAGGAAGGAAGAGAAAAGAGCGAGGCGAGATAACAACCGAGACGTGAGGATACGTTGATTTATGGAATTTGTAAGAAATGCAGTAAAATACGATGTCCTCTAAACTTTCTCTCTGGCTCAATTGAAATTGAATTGTCCCGATTTTCGCGCCTTTTGCGCTCCACGCGGATTACACAGATACACGATAACGGATATTAATATCAGTTTATCAAACCATTAAATGCATCTACGATCGCCATAGAAATTTTCATTGCGTAATTTTCGTGGGCGCTTATATTCACGCATGCGTGCGCGCAAACTACAATATATCGTTAATTGTAGTTATGATTAATCAGATTTACGGATGTAAACAATAAATCTGATTGGATCTGGGCACGTAGCTACGATAATGCTATAATCGGCGTAAGCGTACCGGTCCGCCGATCGACCGGAAGTTATTGTTGCAAACAGTTCGGGATTTTATCGCGGGGAGCAATCGTAACACATATACAGTCCTCCACGACGAAATGGCGCCTCCGGCGTTTCGATTGTCAAAAATTACAGTGATAATCGTAGATACCGATTGAGATCGAGCCGGGCTCCGAATTCTCGGAAGTGCATACAGAGCAGCCGTAGCTTCTGACCTACAACCCCCTGGGAGCGTGGCCCGGGGCCGCGACCCCTGGACAGTTTCCACACGCCTCGTAATCCGGGGATGAATCCCCAAGATCCACGGCCTGGTTTCGCCAAAAGGTCTTCGAGCTCCCGACTTCCCGCGACCGAAATCCCGAGCTTTTCACCATAAATCGGCGAATGATTCTACAATGGAAATTTTTGACAATTTTCGCCCGCCCCCGGCGCTCCTCCCCAGCGTTTAACGAAATCTTGGATTTTCGCGGAGAAAACGCGGAGAAACTTTGGGCGCATTAAAATTTCATCTTCCTCTCCGTTTCTACGTGACGGATGGAGAAAAATGTTATTGCGTCGCTTAATGCTGCCGATCATTTGCATAAATTAAACTGTGGAGAGTAAAATAAAGAGAAACTGCTGTAACAATCTCTCACGTTTCATAATATTATAGTTTGATACAGCACAATTTCCACCGCTATCCTTCTTTTTTCGCCACCTGAACGATGTTTGTGCCGATAAACTTTTCATGCTTCAACTCACACACAATTAATCGTACAATATTCGATGCAATTACACGTGAACATAACTCGAAGCGAATAAACTGAAAGCGACCGATAATTTTATGTAACTGTAATCGACGAAAAAGCGAATGCTGGGAAACAGGTCTGCTGGTTCGCCGACCGATCGATCGCAGCAGCAGCACCGACCTCATGCGAGTCTGATGTCGAAGGTTAATTCGTCGGCTTATAACACTGTCGCAGAGGTCAAATCGTGAAGCGTTCGCTCGAATTATCTGGATGATAATAGCTAAGACGGGAATATCGACTGTCCTTTCTGAATTATTAATTGGCAGATCTAAAGAAGATGATGTCACCCGAGATAAAAGTCAAAACTATTTCAAAACATGTCTGTCGCTGCGAGATGACATTAAAAAAAAATACTATATTTAGTCTTAACAAATGAGCAAGTGTCCCAATATAACAATGTGTTGCAATATGTTACAAAATGATTTGCAACGTTCCTAAAACAAGACTGTAATGGCTGCAAATAGCATGGCTATATTTGTGATATTGAGTGCAACGAACCGACCGCGTAATTAAGTCCGACAGGAAACTGCGATAGTTAAGACGAGCCAGTTTCTAACGTACGTTTATTATACTAAAGAAGTGTATTTAATTTATATTATCATTAATAGACGCGGTAGCGTCCCGACGCCGTAAAAAAAAGATCATCACTTCTATTATCTTTATTGCCGTTATAATCCGTAATTGTCGATTATTTACACGACGCACGCAACTCTCGCAACAAAAGTAGCACGAAGGCGTACGTACGTACCAGAACACGTGCAATGTCTTCGGCCGACTTGGCAATTAATCAGATTATTATCATCGAACGTAACGGCGGGGCCAAAAATTACTGTAATTACTCGAAAATTGATAATGACGTCCGCAACTGGGGGGGGGGGGGAGAGAAGAGGGTAACGGCGTTCGATATAACACGCTGAACGCTTCTCTCGAAGAATTTCACCGTTAAACGAGCTCTCCGCGAACGGTCGTTGCGAGAAAGTACGGCGACTACGTTGCTCGTCCGAATTTATGGTATCGTTCGATTACGCCCGATGCGTTCGAGCTATTCTGCCGCAGGTAATTCCGCCGTCACGATTATGGCGTGCATTCTCTCGCGTTCGATGCGGCGCGTCGCCCGTATTCTCTTATCCGTGACGACGCGTAGCCGTTTACGCGGAAACATCACTTTCGGGGGCTTTCAGCAATGCGAATTGGCCTGAGCCTTTGATGCACGACTCGCTAACGAAGCTTGCAGGTACTAAAATATCGGAATAATAATTCCACAATAATCTTACACTAAATATTGTCGAAAAAAAAATAGCTCTTTGCAGCTTCTTTAAAAAAATGGGAGAAATTTTCAATCGAAGGACTATTAGAAGATTATCGTACAAAAAATATCCTCGAGGATATTTTCAGTCGAAGGACTATTAGAAGATTATCGTACAAAAAATATCCTCGAGGTTTAATAAAATATCGAATAACTTTAGCATAATTATAAATAATTAACAAAAAATCTTTTTCTCGGCTCTCGCGACTATATTTGTTATTCCCATAACCCACTTATTCTTGTAAATTTCATTTAGGTCGAGATAGAAATTCGACTCGGCTATAGATCAAGACAAAGAGGACGAGAGAGAGGTCAATAAACTGTCGCTGAAAGCAGCAGCAAAATTGAATTTGGGGAAGATCGATACCTCAGACTGATCTAAAGGTACCGAAGACTATCCAGAACGCGCCCTAAAGGAGTTTGTCCCACATACGAGAAAAAAAGTGCCGGGAAAGATCCGGGTGAGCCCTTTGAACCGGACAGAAAGTAGACAAAAGAATTAAGGAGCGCATCGCGATACAAGTGGACGCGCATAAATATTTGATATACGGCGAGATAGGCAGCGGCGTCGATATAACAACGGGAGTTATGTGTGTGTGTGTGTGTGTGTGTGTGTGTGTGTGTGTGTGTGTGAGATGACGCGGGCGAGAAGGGGTAGAAAGGGGGACGAGTGCGAGGGGCGCTTTTGACCGCGCGCATAGCTCGCATACCGGGCCTTCCTCGCATGGTATGTTATAATTAGTGTTCCTCCTCCGTGCACGCACGCAACATCGATATGTCCACGAGCTTCGGAATACTTCCCTAATGAGATGGTAGCGATAAACAACGGGTTAAGTGCTCGCGCGCGGCCGCTCCTCCGCGCGTTGCCCATCCAGGGTACGCAATCGAGCCGATCGTAAGTTCCTGACAAATCGCGGAACGTATCGTAGTGATATCACAAAACTATGTCGATTTACCCTTCGTTGCATGCAACAAAATTTGAGATATGAGTAGTCGAGTGTAAGAAACATCCCATGTTAACTATTCATAAAAGATCAATAAAAAGTGAAAATCTTTAAAAATCAATGTTTTATTATCTCCAAAAAAATAATTTTGATATATGTGGAATCCTCTAAATCTTAGAGGCTTTTACTCCTATATTGCTCTCAAGAGGATTCCTCTGAAATTATTTAAGAAAGAAAAAAGTATTTTTCACTTTATTGAAAGAGGAATACGTTTGCTGTAAAACAGTAAGCTTAGAATATGAGATTATAGGAAAAATCACTTTGAACGTAAAATACTTTTTTTGGGTGTTATACATTTATAAACAGAATAGTCGAGTTTTATTTCTTAATTATTGTTTTTAAATAGTTAAAAATAATTGAAGAAGGCAGTATTTACTGCCTCTAAAATTGAAAAATTTTAGAGGCAGTAAAGAAATAAGATATCTAGAGTGTTGCATAATTCCACACGCGCAACGAAGGTTTAATGAACGTGGTGAGTATAACGAATTCCCTTTGCTAGTAAAATATACGCAACAGTGTTAGAATCACTCGGGTCAAATTTTTTTTTATGTGCATCATGACGCATCAGTCTTTCCCTCGTTTCCCGAGAGGGCAAGCAAATATCTTATAATTTCGTCGCATCTCGACGCGTGCGTAAACCGCTGCGTCCTCGCGATGGAGACGCGCGGACGAGAACTGCGAAATTTTCCAAACGTTTTTCGGAAAACTTGCGCGATAGGCAAATCACACAATGTCTACTCAGCAGTCACCGCGAATGTATGTTTGCGAAAAGAAATAAACGCACGCGAAGGCTAAGCGTACCTCGGCTCTTGGCATTTAGCTCTTGCCGCAATAGATTTACATTGTACATCTCGCGTGCACGACGTAAGCATGTTTTACAACTCTGGCCAAATAAAAGCGTCGGCAGGAATCACGTTTCTTTCTTTCATTTTTATGCAACGTGAAAATTTTACAAGTCGCGCGAACCAGGTCGGCGCCAAATTGCTGACGTTGGACGCGACCTACGCGAGTTATTAATATATCACGCGAAATCACTTATTCGCGATAAGAATTCAATCTTGCTTGCGATTAAAGATTTTTCGATCTTCAAATTAGTTCAGAAAAATTTCCATCTCTTCGTTCTCATCGTGACGCTAATTGTCATAGAATTTTCGTATCTCCGATTCGCGTAACCGTGTTGGGTTTATTGGCGTCATCGATCGCGTGACTTTCCGCGAATCGTGCTGTAGCAACTTTGAACTTGATCTATTAATAACGCCGCAAGGAGATTAATCGCGTCGCGGTCGCGCCCTCGCGCTCATCATGAATCAACGGGAGCTGAAAATCGTTTTTTGATCTCGAGTCCGCGCGCGGGCGCCCGCCGTGAGAAATGTCCGGGCCACACGAAAGTTCCGCCGTCGTTGCACGGGGGAGAAAAAGTTTCTGTATTAGCGTCATTTACTCTTATTTGCCGCGACAAACGTCGTCGCCATTAGGACCCTAGTGTGGTACGGTCGCGGGAGAGAAGGTGGGGGGGGGGGCGACCGCAATTGCAGGTCGTCCTGGGAAGACTAGAGGTAGACGATGCGCGTTGGTAATGCACGTTCGTGGACTCGCGAGCTTCTTCCTTCAGTGCCTCGCCGCTTTCTTCTGTAATAATCGTTACGCTGGATAACCCCCGGAAACTGCACTCGGGAGGTATAGGTGCGCGAGAGATACATACACCGATACCTGCATCCCCCCCCCCCTCCTCGCCCCCTCCCCAATTATGTTTCATCAAGACTTTAATTCGGTACTTTGAACACCGTAACGCAACGACCCGGAACGAACGGAATTGCTCGTCGAGTGCCTGTATCTGGAAAGGCGCAGCTGGGAAATTAAATATCGCAAAGAGTCTCGCCTCTCGGCATGGAGATACGCTTTACGCGAATGTTCGCGTATTCTTTAAGAGTATGCCAATTTTGTAACAGTTATTGTTGTAATTCCGCTTAGCGCGGCCAGTTTGACATCTAAGCGATGGAAGGCTTTTAAAAGGCACTTACAGTAATTGAAATATCATCGATCTCACGGAATATATGTATATAGAGTATTCGTACTTTTGCGAAAACGTTTCAGTAAAAATAAAAGTTAAAAATTTAATAGAAATTGGAAAATTTAAAATTTACATATCGAGAGATGCAGACAATACAATGATCGTCTTAATATGTTACGAGAAAACCACGTTTAATCCTATCAACTGTACAAAGAATCGCGGCGGAAAAGGATGCATTTATAATGAAGTTTTAACTGATATCCTCGCGAAATTTCTAATGTTACTGTGATAGATGGACGAACAACGAAGAGGCGTCACCATCGTTATCAATTGTAACATCGATAAAGCTGTCAAACTGAATCTGGGAAACATCGAGCAGCAAACCTCCTCTTATGCTCGTCAATTGAAATTTATTGACACGCCATAATTACACGCCAACAGTTGATTGTGCATTCTGTTCTGATTCTCATTAAGAGCGTGAATTTAAAACGTGGCTTATACAAAATTCGCATAAAATTGGATTAGCAATTAATGGATATCTCGAAATTCGATTCTCTCAGAAAAGAGCGAAGTACTCACTCTTGCGAAGTAACTCAAGATTAAAGTCACGCACGGCGCGTTTTAAAGAAAAACACACAATGTTTCCTCTTCCCTGTAATACATTGTAACAAAATATATTCATTAATATAGTCCAGCAAAAATATCGTTCTTTTAGAGAAACGCGAATGGTTATTTCTTGTAATTTTCGCGATGCTAAATAACTTTCAAGATTCTCCGTAAAATTAACGTAAAGTATAAAATTTCTTAGCGCATTATATATCGTATAATAAATAAATAATTTGAATTTTAAATCTCTCAAACTCGTAAAGTGATAAAGCATTTTTAAGATCAAAATATTATTGAATATTATATTGAGTATTAAAAACAACGTAAGAAACGACTCATTTTTGGGATTAAATTGTGTAATTTTAGGCATTATATTTTACATAAAAAAGAAGCACAAATTATTTCCAAACCTAAGTCCAAACTTAAAGTATATCCCGTCATTGTAAAGCGGCAGTTGATTACGCATTTGCTTGTAAATCAGAGGAAAAGAGCATATCTAAGGGTTTGTTGTCCCCCGGGCATTCCCGCAGCATCGATTTGATAACGACAGATCGAGCGGTTGGAGAAAAAAACGAGAACGTTCGAGAGAATCAGAAAGAGGGAGGGCGGGGGCAATCGCATGCCACAAGCGGAGGCCGGCAGGGAAAAGTGCGCGCGTTGGACATACGATACATATATATGTATTCGTTATCGTGAACCGGTTAAGCGTTTCCTACCTCTATTTGCGTTCTGTCGAAACACACTGTTTGTCTTCAATCCGCGTGGATCGAAAAATATTGAAGAGGTCGGGCATACGGGTTAATAGCACGCCCGAGCGATCTGCGCTTCGAAATACGCATTCAAACAACGCGTATACGTCGTGCGATACCAAAATAGTTGCATTGCGCTTAATTGAGCTGATCCCCCGCGTCGTTAAAATTTTAATGATCGCCACGTAAGTGTTATTGGCGATCGTCTGCCGGTAGGCGATTCTCCGCTTTCTAACGGCAGGCACGTTCAGAAATGATGTTTCTTACGAGCCCCATTCGGGCAAACGGAAAAGCGGGGGTAAAGGGTTCGTACCAGAACGTATAATTCGAGGACCGCTTACTCCGTAAGGGAGAATATCGTAACACTGGGAATGTGGAACACGGAAGGGGAATTTCCGTCGGAGGCAACGGAGCACCGACGAGCGAGTGGTGATGTACGGTTAATAACGGGAGGTGAGTCGGACTTGTGTCATGGTGATAAAGAGGAGCGCCGCAATAGGGGCGGCTTTACTACATATTAGTCGCGAGGATCCTTAAGGTACTTGGAGATTTTTAGAAACATACTACTGCATACGAGTCGGTAAATCAAACTAAGAATTCCCAACGGAAATCATTGGCGCCAATTTCGATGATTGTCACGACAAATTCTGCCTCGATTTTTTTATTTCGTTAGAGGTTTTAATTACATTCTTTGACGTTTCGAATCGAATAAAGATCCTTTTTTGCTACAACACTGACGCGAAAATTTAAACGAGAAACACGTTAATACACTGAAAAAAAAGTTCTAGGTAAACTTATAAGTTTGCATTTAGTAATGCAATTTTTGAAATATTTAGTCATTATTACCAAATATGATAATAATAACAAAACATTTGATAATAATTACGAGCATTTAGTTTTTATAACATTATTTTGTCATAATGATCTATATGTTTAGTTGAAACTATTTCACTAAGGGATTTGGTGAAATAATTTTAACTAAACATATACATAGGTCATTATGACGAAATAATGTTATAAAAATTAAATGCTCGTAATTGTTATCAAATGTTTTGTTATTATTATTATATTTGGTAATAATGACTAAATATTTCAAAAATTGCATTACTAAATGCAATCTTATAAGTTTACCTAGAACTTTTTTTTCAGTGTATTATGAGATGCAGTATAAATAAAATTTTAAAACTGTCTCACTTCTCATCTCTTTCTTCGAATTATTCAATTAATGTTATCTAAGGCTATACGTTGAAAGTTTATCAAGAATGCGCTTGCAAGAATTATTTTTGTAAGTTCCTACCGCACATTTTGTTATCTAATTGAAGCTACAGTCGTTCCGTAGTCAACACAATTTCGCGCATGCTAATTCCGCGGAGATTTTGCATGCGACAAGAACGAGATTGCAAACTCACGTGTACAGCGGTACTCCGGCTTCGTCCTTAAACCAGAAAACCATGTGCAGCGTGTCTTCGCCGGGGGGAGTTATGTCGCACGGCAATTCGGCAGGTCTTCCTTCGACCACGCTGATGTTCACCAACGGAACTGAAAACAGACATTTTATTTGCTTGAATAATCGTCTTTGCAGTTAATGCAATATTAATTAGAAGCCGGTGGATCGCGTTTCCTTAGGGAATAAAAATCCCTTGTATTTTTCCGTATCTCCGCAGAGGTCTGACAGCGAATTCTTCTCCAACCTTTGAAAGCTCGCTGCGAGAAACGAATTTTACGGACAATTTTTCCGACGAGCGTTTACGGACAAGGAACGATGTAGATACGCGTGTAAATCGATAAGTGATATTCGCGGGTGACTCGATCAGGAATTCCGGCGATTTGATAGTTGCGGTCGGCGCCGATCGGACGATACGCGAAATCCGAAATTTCGCGATGGGATTAAGAGATCCGGCTTATGAAATTTCGTTTTTCCGTGGGACATCTCCTGATTTCGTTGTCATCGCTGTTCGCACCACATCTCTCTCTCTCTCTCTCTCTCTCTCTCTCTGTATTTCTCTCTTTCTCTCTCAAGGTGACCAGAGGCGCAATCCGGCTGGACCAATTCGAGTAAGTGGATAGCTCGTTGGTCAGATCTCGCACGGGAAGGCCAATTCCTTCCGTAAATTTCCGGTAGGCTATTTCCAAGAAACGAGTTTCCATTCGATTCGGTCGGCTGCCTTCTCCTCCCGCGTGACGAGGCGGATCCGGTATAGCCGCTACACGGGGAGGGTAACCATGGCATACGAAGTCGCCATGGCGCCGTTTCGTTCGTGGCGCAAGGGTCCTCCGGACTTTTTGTCGTTGACCGATGTGAGAAAGAAGGGAAGCGTTTCGCCTGGCCGCTCTTGATTTTGTCGCACGCCGGGACATTGAATCCCTGTTGAAATACAACGGGAATGTAGCGTCTCCCTGCCCGAAATGAAGGCAACAACATGGAAATTTACCTTTTTGTCTCTCAAACGTTTTTGCTCCGCAAGGATAGAATAACATTATGTTGAGTCGATTTCTTCATATCGGCATATAAACGAATTATTTTGTAATTTTGATATTATCTGCCAATATTTGAAATATCTCTAATAATGATCGTTTTCGAGGAAAGAAACGTAATCTTATTTTTTCTATTTATTTCTGTGTTCAATAAAGTTTTCATGTTTTTTTCCTTTCTTTTTTGTACGATCATATTTGACATTTGAAAACGTTGAAAATTAAATCATGTTAAAAGTGTCAAAAAAAGATTATTGGTACAATAAAATATATTGTCCAAGTGGCAACATCAAATTATAAATAATATCCCTGTTTCAACAAATCTTTCTAAATATCAATCTTTCACCTTAGCCTCTTGTCAATAATCGACACGATGTTTACTATAACCGGCAACCCACGTCAACCTGGCTTTGGGTGGAATTTTAAAAGACCTTATCAGCACGAGCAAGGGACAAGTATAAAGATTAGCATAGGCTTAGTATTTATTGCATGCCTCCGGCTCCAACGACGGGCATAAATATTGTTTAAGGGCGACTCTTTATCATATAAACGCCGCAGCGTAACGGTGCTCATTTGAATTCCCGCTTTTTCCAGGGCATAAAATGGGCTTCGCCGACGCGCAACAAGCCGTTTACTTTCTCTCCGGTTACTGGAGTAGTTGCTAGTGCCGTTGCTACGACGGTGCAGCAACTGCCGTAGGAAAGCCGCAAGCCTTCGCCGTAGGAAATGCAAGAAACCTTCGCAGATTCGTTATAATTTCATGTACGTATCTTAACTACAATTCATAGTCGGTTTAGCATTTTGTTTTTCTACTTTATCATCATCTATACAATCATCGATAAATTTAAATTTTAAATACATTAGCATGCTACATTATGGAAAAGACGTGCTTCGAATGGAAATTAACAGCAAGGTAGGAAAGCGAAACAATTATTCTTGTGAAATTAGTACTCGAAAATAGTCAAAATGATTAATAAAATATTGCTCTTTGCGGTGATAATAGAAATAGATAATTTTCTTGTTTCTATTGATCAATACAACAGTGATATTATTAAATAATAACCCAGAACAGTTTAAATATTTAAGAACATAGCGCGCTGATATCATTAAATATAACCAAGAATAGCAAAAGTATTTAAGAATGTAGCGCAGTTTCTTTTAATTTTATAAAAATATTTTCCAGCATTTTTACACAAAATAAATATTTTATAAATAAAAATAAATTCAAAAGAAAAATATCAAAAAAGAATTTTTGGTTTTTTTTTTCGCGAAAAATAAAACTGAAGGTCAGATATATTTTCTTTTATTTATTTCTTTTTAGAATATAACTCGATTGTATTGTTGGACTAGCAGTTGTAAACGTACAACAATTATTTATTATAAGATTAAGTTATAATCAAAATTAGCTTAGAAAATAAATTTGCACATCGAGATGTGCATGTTTTATACGACGGACGTGAAGAATAAATGAAATAATAAATAAAATTGTAATTTATAGAATTATAATACTCGGAATTTAATTTGCATGTGACTTTTTTGTCAACGCGTTCGTCTCAGTTTGCAAATTGTTAGAATTATGAACTGTCAGAAGATGATAAGGCTTTGCAATCTAGTCCAATGAATGATCATAGATATTAATGAAGTCGTTAGCATTGAAAACGACCGCGATTTATCTCTGCTTATATTTCTTATTCTACTTTCATAAACACATGTCACTTTTTAATTTTTATTTATATTTTTTCCAAAATGCTTTTATATTGCTATAAAATTTTATTATTATTTTATCATACATTGCTCCACGAAAAATTAAGCTTTCTTTCATCTACTAATATATGATTTCAGATTTGATCAATTTCAAACACTTTCATGTCGCCGCTTAATATCTATATCTATATCTCAGATTTCATATATTTTCATTGTTCAAACGTATTTTATCAAGATTTTAATTAAAGAATTATTGATAAGATTCAATATCCGGGAAGATGGACGGACTGTAAATATACCTGATTTTCCTACTTTCGTTTGTTAAATTACGAAATTCGACGATGTTGACAATCCCGGCTTTCACGCTGAAAATGCCTATTGATCTCAAGGGGCACTGGAATTTTTTTTTATCTGGAAACCTGCGTTTACTCGCGGCGATCACACATTTATATTTCTACGCCGGCGAGTACGAAAGCAACTGTCGATGGACCATTAATCGTTTCGCCAGCTCCCCCCGACGCGTGTACTTTAAATACCAGAAAAGCCTTGAAAGCCGTTTCGATTAATGAAATTCCGCAACACGTCCGCAATTAACTCTCAAAGACCCGAGGTGCTGGTCGAAATGTCCAGCGGCGCGCTAATGGCGGGCGATGGTCGTGTAGCATTCGAAACGCATTTAATGAATTCATTATCGATCCAAATCAGCATTCGGTCTCGCGTTTCGCTCAGAGCCATGCGGAACAGCATGCGACTTCGCAATCGATATGTGAAATCATTTCGCGTGAATCGCCACGTCGAAATCGCTGATCCTTAATCTAATTCCAAAAATTAGAGGCAACATCATGGGGAAAGGGGAGGAGGGGGAAGCAGTTTCGAGTTTGCTGATTCGCGAAATCGGAACGGCCCGGCGCGTCGTAACATTGATTGGGCAAGTTTTTCGATCAATTCGTGTCGCGCGAGTCGAGAAAAATTTCACTTTGCGCCGATTGGCGACGATCGTTTTTCGTTAACGCGACCGATCGTATTCCACATGCCGTCGATAAGGGAAACGTAGCGGGAATAATACCGCGAGTTCAGAAACTCGCGACGTAACGTGGACGTTCCTTTTAAAATAAAGTTCTGATCGAAGAGTCCATCCGCCGGCGCGGCGCGCAAAAATACGGCCCTTGAACGTTGTCTAATGGAAAAAGAGGACGTCATGGAGGAGAATGAAGTTACAACCTGCGCGCGCGAGGAAGGGCTCGAAAAAGTTTAGTCAATATCTACGGGGAAAGTACGGGAAACGGATACGTCGCGTTCGGGAAACGTAACGGACGTGTGTCGCCCGCGCGCGCGCGCGCGCGAGGCGTTTTTAACACGTTCAATTATATACCGCCACCGCGGTAACGACGACAGATGTTCGGTTACATCGCCGTGACGTTGTCACTCGCGCGTTGCAGAATGATGTCTTCTTCGTTGATAATTAACAGCGCCCGCTCGGCAGCTTCGCGAGCGTAATTACAGCGAGGGCGGGCGCCCGAGAAGAGTTACATAATTCTATTAATAATACCGGGCCATTACATCTGCCGGGGAGAAGCGCGTGAATAATGAAAACTTCCCGACAAAAACTTCGCCGTGGGAGGCATTAATTGCTAATGAGGAGCGAGAGATCAAACTCATGATCTTAATGCGACCCGTCCCGGGAAACATTTTCAGAATGTCGCCCCCTTCTTTTCTTTTTCCATCCGTTAATATCGCGCAGCATGTGGTGCAGGGGAAGATTGAACCCAAGTTTTCGTCCGAAAAGAGGAAGAAAAAAAGGGAGGGGGGGAGAGAGGGGCAAGATTTCCGTAGGTGGACGTCGAAGTCCGTTGTGTTCTCCCCGGGGGGATTTTCGCGTGAACTTTTCTGAACTTATACCCCGGCGTTCCTCGGCGAAGCCGCGACATGACAGTGAAAGCAAGTATTTTCATAAATCTCCGGGAGCGACATAGATTGATCATGTCGCTGTATCGACGTCGCCATTACACCGTAATCGCTCGGCTCCGGATATACGTTAATGGACGATGTCGCTATATCGCATGCAACTTAAGCACGCACGATCGTCTCAAAGCCATGGATCTGCGAAGGGGATGAACGTCGGAATATTTGTACATTTGACATTTAAGGTGTGCACATTTATATTGTAATGTCTGCATTATATTTATACTTGAATAATCTCGCTTTATCGCGCGAGCATTTGCGGGCTGAAATAATCCCACCGATCGCTGTAATTTGACATTCGATACGCGACGTAACGCGACTCGAGATACTTGTGAATGTATCTGTCGCGAATTAGCCCGCAATAGGAACAGTTTCGTCGCATTACGAGCGCAGTTGGTACGGTCGGACTGATTCAAGGATAACGGCCGAAACACGGCGGTACGTCCGTTATTTAGGGGTAGTTAAGTGTCCCGAGCACCCTCCTACTACCCTCGGAACACTCCTCTCCGGCCGGTCTCCTCAACTTGGCAAACCCGTTTGCTTCCACTAAGCGTATCAGCCTCACCATTGTCTACGCTCATTGTCCCTCCCTGCCCACCCCCTCCTCACGTCTACTTCGTGTCGTATTAAGTTAAAGGCAGCGCCAGCTAGGACAAATTAGCAGCCGCGTTAATCAGTTCCTTAATTTTCCGCGGTGGCCCCACCGAGGTGGAAAATAGAGGAAATGCAGTTCCGCGAGTTTTTGCTCTCTGTGAATCACGGAGCCGGTACGGGGAGAATCTATTGTTTGCGAGAAACGTTCCCTCCGCACGAAGTTTTAATGGCGAGGAGCTGTACGCGCAATACCGGTGGCAAAAACTCATCCTTCATAAATCGTAAGAAATTACCGAACCGAAATCCTTTAACCCGGACCATCTGCGACGTCATGTCACGAATCGAATTTTGAAAGAAAAAAAAAATTAAGATTTCTAATCAATTAAACTATTGCCATAAGTACTTCCGTATTCTGTGACGATTGCAAATTTTCTGCTTCGCCAGACGGACTTCCCCGAAGAACGAACGCGCCACTTTTGTCTCGAATACGATACAAAAGTGGACAATTTTTCGCGAAGAATCATCAGAGAACAGGCGCAGGCACGGAAAGCTCGGGCAGACCATAAAATCCGCCCGACTGTCTTTGTCTCCGGATTCGGTGGTGAAATCGGTGAAACCAGGCGTAGCGCGCGCCGGGATTTCGCGTCCCACCCCGCGGTTAAGCGGAAGTGACACAACAGGAGGGTGGGTGTGCGGCGCGGACTGCGGCAAAGTGTGGCGGCGACAGCGGACGGCGGGCGAGCTTACGCTTTATTGCGTATTTACATATTTCCACCGAATCCCCACGACGTTTTCATAAAATTCAACGTCCTTACAAGGGTCGATGCAGGACGCATCGTCGACACTTTATAGCTTTGTATTCTCGCGACGAAGATTCGCCGGCGACGGCGGTCGGGTTTCCGTTCCGCGGGGGTCGCCGCGCTTTTATTTCTCCAAGCACTCGAAACGGAGAAGATCGCTTTAAAAGGAAGGAATTTCCTTGCGATCGCGGAGGTTCGGTAACTCGCCCGCCACCCTCTCCATTCTGCGCGTTCTATATCTGACGCTTCACCGGTGTGCGACTGCGAAGCGCCATGGGAAACGATTCCACAGGTTCCACCGCAACAACAACGGTTTCTCAATATAGAACTTTCGTCCGAATTGATATGTATGAGAAGCATATTCTGCATGCAATACGTAGGTTTGTGCGTCCTTTTCCTTGAGCTTATACATTCCCCTCGGATATCTTTGAAAATACAGTTTCGATTTAATATGGACGCAAGTTGACGCAGAATTGGTAACTGAAAAGACTGCGGCATGTTTAAATCTCCGTCCACATCGTATCTATATCATCACTCGGTGTTTCTATTTGCTACAAAGCGCTACTATAACAATATTTTTACCAATGAAAATTTCACGAATGATTTCGTGTTTTTGTAAAATAACGTAGTTATATGTAAGAATAAAGTGCTAATAATTCCAGCGCCGTGCACTAAAGAAAAAAAAAAAACAAATTGCGTTACATCGTCGTCTAACAATTTTCTCTACACTAGCAATTCCCCATGGCAAGATACTTTATACCCCTCGGGGAATTTAATCCCGTGTTGCACCGTATCGAGCAAGTGTCCGCGATTTTTCTTGTCAGCTGCACCGACCGACCTGTTGGCAAATAATTTCCTCGCTGGACAAAACGCAGACTGGCGGAGAGCGAAAGGGAATTCATTGGACCGGGCCACGCTTTGTCTTGGCTAAACTCGCCTGCACGAAGCCGCCTCGTGAAAGTTCTCGTCGGCTCCACACCGCAGGGATTAAACTTGGTACGGTTATTCGGGGTAGATCCTTAGGGGTAGGATTGGTAGGGCGGTCCGGAATATATCGCGGAAAAGCTGGCCCCGGACCGGAGCTCACCCCCTTCCCTCCACCCCGTCGCAGCCATCGAGTCGCAGCGTTAAACCTCCGTTAAAGCCGAACCGCGTAAAATTAATTAGGACGTTTACGAGCGACCCGGTTTCGGCAGGTTGCCTCTCCAGCTACGACGCGGCTCTCGTAAAATTCGACGAAAGAGTGGATTAACCGGCCCGTCCTCCCTGCCGATCCCTCCTCGCCGCGCGGGACCGCTCGAAGAGCTTCGATTTTGCGGGATGAAAAATAATAGGGAGCCAACGTCGCGAGGATCCAGGTGGATGATACGGGCTTAGCCGAATCGGATAGTTAGTCGCGATGAGGTACGGTAACACGTTCCGCTCCGGTCCCCGAGATCTCATGGACCATCTACGAGCGGCGGCGGAACGACGGCGACCGAGCGTGTAGAAATCGTATGGGGCAATTCGGATTACGAGCGTGTTATATTCCTCACGCGCCGCCGGTTCTCTGCCATTTGCCGCGTTACATACACGATTTCGCTATACGTACGAGCTAGTTGTTTTATTTCCGCGGATCCATTTACGCGCGGGCCAAGTCGAAACAAGAATTTTGCATCTCTATACATCTTTCGCGCCGGATAAAATACGGCTGGATTTAAAATTGTGAAAAGTCAAAGTCGTTTCCCGCGACATCCCGTGAAACTCGCCCAAGTTGTTTCTCACTTTTACAGCACAAGTTGTAATGATAAAAGGATTACGTGAAATATTAAGCGACTCAGCTCCGTACAAGCGGAGCTTTATAATTTAATATTATATCCCACGACTCCACCCGGAAGTTACACACGAGAGCGCACGCTATTATCGAATTCGTCAAAAACCCAGTTTATTCTGTAATCCGCAATCGCGGATTTCCGCAGAGGTCCGGCGTATTATGGGCGCGCTTTGGGCTTCTCTCGTGCCGATTTACTAGTTGAATCAAGAGAATCAGGATATCCTGAAAACACGCTGCCAGGGCGGCCTGCCGGCGCATCGCTACATCGCAGGGGAGTCGTAGTTTGCAGGAAAGCAGGCTAATTGAGAGGTCGGCCTCCGGAGAGTAGAACGAATCGCTTAGCTACCCCACTTCCGCCCTTCCATCCCCTTCGCCTGCACCCCTCTCTCTTTCGGTCTGTCTCCTTTTCGCTCTCGCCTATCTCTCCCTTTCCCTCGAGCTGCAGAGGTACGCTTACAGCGTAACGACGTCGCTTTGGAATTATTAATAGATCCTTACCCCACGAGATCCCCATTGTTGCCCGAGGACTGGCTCCCCTCAGGCTTCTTTCGTGGGTGATAACTGCCGCTGCAGAGGGCGTCGGATATATGCGACCGGTGCAAAGAAATTTTAGAGTAAAAAAAAAACTAGTACATGTGTGAAACTACATTCCGTCTTTCAGGTGAAATAATTTAAAAATAGTTGAAAGCTGAAATATTTCAAAATTCTGCCACCAATGAAGAGAAAGGAAACATAGCTTCGACTTTCGAACGAATTATTTAAGTATTTTACTTGTATAACTTTTTAAAAACGCGCGAAAGATATCTGAAGGTATCTCATCTCATTTAATTTTTAAATGGCAAAGGAATTTGTTAAGCATTTTATCTTTGTGTCATTCGTGGATTAATTTAAATGTTTCAGATTTACTTGCGCAGCACTGTCGAGCGTCTGATTTAATATATCATTATTATATGGATTTTACATAATAATTGATGTTATTTTTTGTTGCAAAGCCAAGATGATGTGTGTTCCAAGTGGCGAAACAAATGCTCTGTATTAAAATTAAAGTTTTGCGTATCTCGTAATAAAAATATATAAATATCCAAACTTGTCGAAAATTCGTTAAACGGATAATTGCCGGATCACAAGACTCACATTAATATATCATCAGGGGACGATGGATCTTTAAACAGATTCTATACCGGATTATATTAATCTTGATATATATACGTCGATGATTTTAACGCAGACAAGCTTTTGAATTATTTGCGCACGAGAACAATTTAAATTTAAAAATCTCAGCTTAGTTTCTTGTTCATTTTGATATTCGCAGTCTGATAAAATGCAAATCTCCATTTTCCGAAATACAGTAGCACGCGATAAACCATTGTAACCCAGCTTCTACAAATATTTTATCCCATACATTATATCGACGCTATTCAGTTCTTCATACAATGATTTATGTATCACAACGTGAAAATCGCATAATATTTTTGACTCCGCTACGTGGAGTGCGTACATGTATATCCACATGTCTGTTGTATATTCTCGATATTTGATTCAAATTCAAACGCATGTATTTTTAACATGTTTTATTCAAACGTATTTGGTTTTTATGCGAACTAAAGACTTGCTTAAAAATAGAAGCTTGACCGACTAATAAAATTTAAAAATTCAACGTTCTGCAAGCGATCTCGTTTGAAAAAAAAAGACGAATTAGGTCAATCGATGAAAGAAGACCCGACGAAACAACAGGCGAGGCTAATAAGTCGGTTTATTGCGCTCACTGTCATACGAGACGATAATGAAAACCAGACATCGCGAACGCGCTGTATTTCGCCCCGGCGAACGGTAATTCCCGCCCGCGTTTTCTGGCGACGCGACGCGCGGACTGTCGCGGCGCGGCGCGATTAATTTCCTCTCGCCGACATGTAGGACGCGGAAAGGCACACGCTTCGAACACGGGCGACACACGTAACAGGGTCGCGGACGTACGGCTCCTCGGCATTGATGCGACGTATAACGTCCCGTAATGCGATGAACGTTACGGCGGCCGTAGAACGTCGCGCGACGGCGACGTCTGACGTCGGTGTTGCTGGTGGTTGCCGTTGCTGTTGCATTGTGCAGCGCCCGGCACCAGCCCGCGAGACACTGAGTTACGAGCCACGGAAGGGAGGTCGCGGCCACTTCCGGTTGTAATGCAGTTTGCGCAACAATGGGAGCCACAATGGGCCAAGGGACCCACGTAACATTGCACTCCCTTCGGAGACGTTGGCCTTTGACCGAGGATCAAAGCGCTCCCCCTCCCCCTCCCCCTCCGCCACGTCCCCGACCTCGTATAATTTGCGCGAAACCTTTGCGGGATGAGCCTGATCTTCGTGGCGGATTCATGGCCGGTGATTCCGGATTATTTATTCCTTGGGGTATATCGAGATGCGATTATCCTTAATTAACTCTACACAGCGAATTTTACTCGATATGTAACACGAGAGTTCAGGGATGACGTTTCCTTGAAATCACATCCAGTAATAATTTTCCTAAGTAAGAATATCAAAAGGAGATATAATATATATATATAT
>JAJVSH010000109.1:429855-493246 GCA_021460005.1 Tetramorium alpestre
GTGTCCGGTAAAGATTGAATCAACGCTTGTAAGCAGATAGAGCGGACTAAACTGAGTCGAAAAGTCCTGTATCATTCTTCAATTTTCGCAATAATTAACGAGCTATTAATTGTTAAAAACTGGAAGAAGGAATAGACAGCGCGGTGGGTGAGATGTGAGAGCGGCAATGGCAGCACGCAATGGCAGCAGCCCCTGCCCACGTCTTGCGCACCGCGCTGTCTATCCCTTCTTCCAATTTTTAACAATTAATAACTCGTTAACGATTGCAAAAATTGCAAAATGATACAGGACTTTTCGATTCAGTTTAATCCGCTCTATCTGCTCACGAGCGTTGATTCAATCTTTATCGGACACCCTGTATATATACTCATGTATAAGTAGCGCTCGCGAAAAGAAAGCAGAGGATAAAAATCTATCGAGCTCATTAAAAAGTCCTACTGCAGGGCAAAGGGCGCAATTATTTAACAGATTTTCAAGCTGCTGGTCGGGCTTCAGGGCAGAACGAGAGAGAACCGGGCGCGGTGAATGTATTTAAGATATCTTTAATTAACGTACTTTCGTTGCAAATCTAATCGACGGGCGTTAATGAAAGCCGGTTGAAGACGGTTTCTTCGTTCCAACCGTTTCCTTTATTATCCTCGCTATCTCACAGAGGTGGAGGGTATAGAATTGGCGGCAAATGAGCGGCCGTCGCCTCGTTGTCGGCTCGCTGAGGAAGAATCAGCCGAGAAGTTCACCAGTTTATCACGCCGGGAAAAAGATATGAACTCGGAAAGAAGCGACTAATTGAAACGTTGCTTCGCGAGTGCTCCGAATAGCAACGAATTGCCGATACGACGCGACGTCGCGCTCTCAAAATTCGATTGTAATTAACGCAGCACGCGATATTCGCGATTTCTTTTGATAGCAAATTGGACGGAGATTTTTTTCGCGAAATATCGACTGATATCCATTTCTTGATATGAATCACGGAATAAATCGTAGGCATTACAGCGAGTCGACAGCGCGAGATTGAATTAATTCCGGATAAAGAATTGGCGTCGGCGGACCGCTTGAGAGATCGTTAGGGCGCAGCGCGATGAAAGGGGTGAGAGACGTAAGGGCGGAAGACTGCGCGGGCAAGGTAGACTTCTCGCAAACGTTCTTCGAAAACTTTAAATAATGTTTGTAAACTCCGCCCGAAGTAATTCGCGTAAGAAAAGAGAATTCCGGATCCGCGGCGAACGGAGGGATCGAGTTTACGACAACTTTAGAAATAATGCCATGATCTCGCGGTCGATTATACTTCGATGCGCGAATGGATGACGGACAAGCCGGAGGGGGGAAAGCGCCGCGCGATTGCAGATACGGCGATTGCAAATGCCGTTGACCCAATTCCGACGAGAATTAATTATCCCCTTATGCATCCAGCAAACATACGATCGATAAATTATTTTTATTTTCGCTATTTCGGCACGATTATTATCGGTAATGAATACGGATTCGCGTTTACCAATTTAAAAGGGCCGCATGCGGATTGATTGATTGATTATTAACGTCAAGGTTCAAATTTAACGCGCGCCCTTTAACGCGATACATATATTCGGGTTATAATTTAATTTAAAACTTACGGTAAACGAAACGAATAACCGTTCGCCATTATTTATTAATATCCCCGGGTATATTTTCGTCAGGTCGGATTACGTGGCACGAAAGTGGCTTAACGAACTTTCTTACGAGATTCATAAAGTCTGTAACCGACGTCGTTCGGAAAAGTTTTTACGCGCGGGGAACCAGTGGGGCACGCCTCGATTTTGGAGAAGCGCTTTATCGCTCGCTTATTAACAATCCCCCAACTTTTGTTTCTCCTCGCAATCCGGCGACTATCTTCCGAAGGGCTGCCGTATATAACTATCGTTCTCCCTTTTAGAGGGAGATGCGACGCGGAAAATGCTGTCGCGCGCCAGCAAGCGAGAGGATTTTCGCGAAGCGCGATCGCGCTGCACGCGGGGTGATATTTTTTTTCGTTTATTCCTGTAGTCGGGATAAAGTAAAATATGTGTGCAGAATCAGAAATGTGTGCACGCAGCGGCGCAGTCGCCGAAATTTCCTGACAATACGGCTTTCGAAGCTCGAACGAATGTAATTGTTTGATCGTCGTCTAGTTGGTAGATATGTACGATGCCCGACGGCGGCATATTGGTATTTGCTTGTCGCACGCGTCAATACCGTCACTTAACTAGCAAATATCCGACCTGAAGCGAGGTAGATAGGCGGCCAAACTCCCCGGACCGAGCACTCCCACCTACAAATCCCGTGCTTGATAATGTCACCTATTGTGACTGTTCTGGCACAGACTGCGCGCTGCAAACATCGGAGATCCGGTTACAATGAATTTTAGTCTTGCCATCAAGTTGCTGAAACAATTAATGAGATGCGAGGTGCACGCTTCGCGCAAGCCACTGCATTATTAAAATTTCTATTGTATCAAATATTCAATAGTATTCAATATTGTTTTAAATAATAATACACAAAAAACACACTTGATATTTGATATTAAAATATCAAATTTATTTCTGTATTATTAAAATTTCTGTAGTATTAAATACATTTATCGTTTTTGTTGCGGCAACGGACAATAATTAATTTAATCCGAATTTTAGCATAAAAACATAATTTCCTTTATATCTTCATTTTCAAAATTAAATTACGTTTTATCTATGAATTGCAAATATCTCGCAAAACAATATCCTCTCTAATTAAACCATCTTTTTTTTTCTATAACGTATTAAAATACATTATTACTTTTTGCGCTAGGTTATGAATTCTTTGAAGAGTTCTTTTCACTCAAGAAAAAGTTGCGCGTTTGAACGCGATTAAACGTGGAAACAAGTTTCGACAAATGAACCCACGAGCTCGCCGTTTGACCGATACAAATGCGGCACGACAGGGGTTATCGGTGATTCCACGAACCAGTCTCTGTTTGCCTTCGCCGGCTTGTCTTTATTACTCTATTTTTCCTCGACAAAACACGATCATCTCGACCCGCATTCAAAGATGCTGGTGCAATTTTATTTCCCCATATGCGCGCCGCTGCGGCATGACGGCCGGAAGAGTATAGCTGCAGTAAGCGACTCCGACTTGTTTCAAATACGGTCCTGCGCGTCGATTTCGTTCCATTTCTTTCCGCCGTAATTATGTCTCGTTACGCGCGATCACGTAGCGTAGAAACATCGACGATTAAGCCGGTCGAGGGTTAAACAGCGAAGCGAGCAGCCCTCGAATGGCGAGCGCTGATTATTTTCAGCGTACTTTATTTTTCGAAGGGGATCTCTTCGCGCTCGATTTATCCGGGAAACAAAGGAAAGGCCGATATTTTTTTCGCGTCCAATGTCGCGGGTGGGAATAGCAATCGAATCGCTGAACACTGTCTCTCTTACCCACTCACTCGCGGGCGCGTGGAATCCGCTGATATTTCCGCTTTTTGCGAGTAAAACATGTCAAATATGGATTCCGCGCGAATTCAGCGATCGTCCGGATTCAGTGAGAGCGGCCGAACCGTTAAAAAGTTTTGTTCCGCCATTACGGTCACGCGATAACAGTCGATTCGCGTCAGCGCAACTTGCTGCCCAATGTTGCCTACCCTTTGACAGAATATCTCGTTTTCGAGCGCGGTCGTACGCTTCCTGCCGAAAATAACGCGCCGTTTCCGGCGCGCCGATTAACTCGGACGCCGTGCGCTTTTAAAAGCCCACCCCCTCGATCGCGACGGATTATTTTAGCTTTAGTTTCCGAGGCGACGTGTCTCGTGTGACGAGTGTACAACGGGTATGCGCGATAAATGGAGAATAATGTGGGACGTGGCGATGGACGCACGGGAGAAACGGGGGCACTGTTATACGCGCCGATGCCGTCGGAGTGTATTTGGCAACGGCACAACAGCTCGGCCGTAGTAGAAACGTTTCGGGGCTAATTAAAACCGCGAATAATTGACCGGCCGCGGCGCTTTCCAATAATTAATTCCATTCGTCGGAGATAACGTCACGATTCGTTTCGCACAGACGTAACGTCAGCGACGGTCCATCCTCCCGCGCGCCGGGCCATGCGTCCGACGCGTCCACTATAACATATGCATTTTATCCGCGTTGATATCCGCGAAACCGCGCTGTGACATCGCGCCGCGCTCGCGCTCGATTTTCATACATAGGTATCGAATCAACTTGATGGACGTTTCAATAAATTATTTCCGACAT
This sequence comes from Tetramorium alpestre, assembly GCA_021460005.1. Taxonomy (NCBI): domain Eukaryota; kingdom Metazoa; phylum Arthropoda; class Insecta; order Hymenoptera; family Formicidae; genus Tetramorium; species Tetramorium alpestre. Next base: position 434,088 of record JAJVSH010000109.1, read on the forward strand.
TCAATGGGACTGGCCGTCCAGTTCTTTGGAATAAATCAATCTTATGGCATGGATATCATAGCGAGAGCCATCCTTTTAATACACAGCTGCTTGACAATCACGAAAATACGATATAATTTGCCTACTTAATACAATCTGCAATCACATTCATTTAATTTGATGTATAATTAGAGTTTGTTATATTTAAAGTACCTCGCTCTATTGTGAAGAACGGCTGGAGAGTTTACTGTCTAAAGAGAGAGAAATAAAACGAATATCAACGAATGAAACACTCGACTTATTTTATGTATATGGAAAGTTTAAGATTCTCGCAATTCGTTTTTAATTTTTGATTCAGCCCGGGAAAGGAAAAACGGTATTATACGCTCGAGAAAGCTATCTGTTCTTAATCCTCAATGAGCGCACAATCTCAGGCGGGACCTACGAGTTGCATTCAACTGCACATGAATAAAATGGTCGATACATTATACGAGACGTGTGTGCCTGCGCAATTTTCCATTATGGCAAACCGCAATTGCCGGAGTGTACATAATGAGCTTTTGTCGTCATCGCGCGCTACCATATGTCCTCCTGTGTAGCCGTAATTTTATGACAAGATAATACACGTGTTTAACATGCAAGAATTTACGACGTGTGCGATATCGAAAATTATCTATTAATCAGTCGGCATGGCGGGGGAGCGCGATCGCGCTCGCATCGCCCGCGATCATTTATTCATGCGGCTCTAATTGAGTAGAAAGCTCCACTTGGCCGCACATTTATTTCCCACCGCGATATCTTTCAGATCGTGAGTCGATAAGGAGTCATTAAGCGTGGCGAAGCGTGAAGTATCGCGGAGCCTTGACACGCCGCTTAACCCGATTCGAGAACACTTTACGCCGAATGTAATTAAAGATGAATAAAGTCGTCGTCATCGTCGTCGCCAGGCGGAGAAGAGAAATGGGAAAGCGCGCAGGTGATTCAGCATACGAGAATAACTTACATACGCGCGTTGGATCGCCGACAGGTTCCCGCGGAAACTCCGAGGGTAATTTCATCAACGTAAGTGCTCCGCAGCGTGAACGTACATCTTCGACACGTCGCTATTCTCGGCAGTGGCGCGTTAAAAATACGCGCCGTCGGATTATTTAATATCGGTCCACCGGGGGAGTGGGGGAGGGGGTGGCGAACGAGGGAGATACGGTCGCTAATGTACAGGAGCGGCGAGCAGCGAGAACTCAGGCGCACGACGGCGTATAGTCGGTTACAGATAATCGCCGCGGTCGGTAGAAGTCAGGCCATTCGGACGCGAAATTGTTAACTTAATTCCATTCTCTAATTCAATTAACGCCGCGCCTCCGTGCCAGACGTACCTACCCGCTACCGTACCGCTCGGATACCGTCCGCCGCGTGATTAAATGGAAAGTACTTTCGCGCGCGGGGAAGCGATCTTTCACGCTTTCCACGTTTCCGGAGCGGGTAACAGGCGAGCATGGGCGAGCTCTACATCCCGACGGGTCTACCTTAGTAATCTGCCTCAGTGACGAGGTGCACCGCGCCGGGGCATTTATTTCCGGCTCGTCCGTTCTGCTCGTTCTCGCGTTACCTCAGCGTCACCGCGACGTTACGGCATCGCNGCGCCGCGCCGCACCGCCCGCGCCGTCTCTCGCCGTGAGACGCGCTGGACACTTCGAGAGCTGTAACGCGGATCATTATTCAACCGTATTTTCGCACCGAAAATGTGCAATCCGAAAAATCCCCCCTCTGGGAAACGTATATTCCCAGCGTATATACCGCCGTGAAAGAGATGATAACTCCAATAAAGCGAATTAAAGAGTTGTATTATTGCAAACTTTATAACCGTAATTCATTAATTTGAAATATATCAGGGAAATCGTGAAGATCGTCATAAAGTTACGTAATGAATATTCGGAAAATTTGATTTTCTCGTCATGAGTTCTCGTTAATCAATTCTTAATTGCGCAGCATTGTATCCCGAATATATATCATAAATCTACATTATTAAACTGTGTTCAAAATAAATTACTCCCATTTATGTTCTTGAAATATGTACATATGAATTTGATATTTAAGTATTGCGCAAAAAAAATGACTGCAACGAGCATGCGAACATAATGTAAGCGTCTCAAAGTAAAACCATTTCAATGACTTGAAGCGAGCGTAATTTAATACAGAGGAAGTTTAGAGAAGGCGTGCACCGATTTCTGCGAGTGGAATTGTATTCAATTAAAGAGAAATCGGGGTCTTTAGTTGGATGAACTTGGCATACGTAACTAGCAGAAGATATTCAAATAGAACGTTTCCGAATACATTGCAAAACCGCATAAAGAAAGAATAAATCGCTAAAGAATAGCAGTTTCACAATCAAAGGACCTTTCCGCTTTTAACTAATAATTCCATGTGCATGCACATTTCTACTCGCAGCAAATCGCTTAAATCGTTCGAAACTCCATTTTATCTCCTATTTACATTTCATTCATTACAATCACGTATCTCTAAAAGTATTCAAGAAAATTGCTAAATTTAACGTGTTTTTTCGTTTATTGTTACTATTCAAATATTCACATAATTCATAAAATCGTCGCTAATTCATAAAACAACATAATTTTATAACGACGTAACTGCATGCGCGGATATATTCCACGGATTCCACTCGAGTCTATCGGCAATTTCAGGAAATCGATGGTAATGCCTTACATTTCACGTAATGCTATCGCATGGCATTCGCAAAACAATCGTAGTGTCTCGCAACCGGCGGTGCAAGGGTCTTGTCCGTTATTAGAAGGACGATCCCCGTCCTTCTTCGAGAGGGGCGGGCTGCGGGCAAAACCGTTCGAACCCGTGCATCGGTTAAGCCGAGAATGATTGCCTCTAATTTCTACCGGGGTGGGCCGCAAGAAACTTCCTAATGCTTTCAACATGCTCCCTGCTAGCCCTGGTATCAGCTAGCACCCAGACATCCACCCCCGGCTTTTTGCCACCGGATATACGAAGGCGCGCGCGATCTACGTGACTGCGTTCGACGCGAAAGCTTCGAAACGGTCAGTTTCATCCGACTAATTCGCGCGATAAACGGGGAATATTGCCGACGTGATCGTGAAACACGGTAAGAAGCACGATCCGCTTCTTCCGGAATTAACGTGGTGATTTATGACTAATTTACTAATTTCGACTTTCCGCCGAGCGTATAGCGTGACACTGGCGGCCGAGAAGCGTTTTCGAAGCCACTAAATTTATATAACACGTACGTACACTTCATTCGTTTCAGTGCATTCAAACTAAAATTGTCCATTTATCGCGCGGGAGAATTCGTCATGCTAAACGCTGAAAGAGAATTAATTATAACACCTCTATAAATAAAATGGATCTTAATTACATACACGCGTATGTATGCGTGTAATTATATAGAATTATAATAAGAAGGTAAATGACGCGCGATAGTAAAAGCGATAGAGATTGCGAGATCATCTCGGTCGAAGCAATCTCCATCGTCCTTTCACTGTTAAATACACTGACCAGGAGAGATCATATACGAGTTAATTCTAGTCAGTTATACTGCCATAAATTTAATGGATGGTCATTTTGAAAACAATGATGTAACGAAGATATATAAAATTATACGATCGCGAATGTGTTATTATGGAGCACGTTACCCGGTGCATTCAATAAATGCAATTAATTTCCACGGAACGTTTCCTCGAAAGCGTTATCGTTCTCGTCCCCTCTTATGTGTTTCTACGCCGATTTATGCAAACAACTCCCGGAAATATAATAATATAATAATCCACTTCGGTAATGCCGTATTTAATAATAATCCGATTCCAACTGTGCGGCAAAGCGATCGATTATTCGGCGTATTAATACTGTTCCGCAAATCTTTGCGTTCAATTAGCAGGGGTCGTGTCGTGCCCACAATACGGCCGGATTATCCGCATATCCGCGGAACTCAAGGAACGACATATCGCTCCTGTCGATGTGGCCGCGTTTGACTTGGGTTGCGAAATGAAACGGTCAGACTCATCAGACTAATCCTCGTGATAATCAAGAGTACTTCGGCGAGCTTAATTACGAGGGTCGGTGCACGCAATTACGCGTTCGTTACTACATACGGGCCCGGGCTTTGCGAACGCGTTTTCAGCTTGTTGGCCCGCCCGCTCGAATAAATATTTCATCGTGCCGCTCTGCGGAACGTGAGTTTTCCACGTCAATTACCGCAATGGGATTTGAAACTTAAATGCGCACAAATTGGATCCGATATGATCCTTACGACAAGTTCGGCGAGTACGTATCGTCGCCCAACTTCGGGCGGCTACCGAAGCGTTACGATGATGGCGCATTTGACGTACCATCGATAGTATCAAATTAGCGTCTTCAACGCGCATAATTCGATTTGGCTTTGATTTGATACAGTCGTGATATTACGGTTTATTGGCAGCTCGCATCAAACGCTATAATTGAAATAGGTACGCATCACATGTCTCGAATTTGATTACCTATTAATCGTGCGTTTTGCGTTGCATCGACCGCCGCTACTTAACATTAAATTAATTTCTGTCCCTAGCATCGACGTTGCCCCCGACTAATGCCATTCACTTTCCTGGCTGTCGCGCGGAATAAATCTCGGCAGCCCGGACAAATAATTTGCCGAAGTAACCCGAAGTGAGCGAAAAGAACATGGCCTCGTGGCATAACCGCCGCATCTGCGGCAACCTCCCCCCCCCCCTCTCCGCCGTCCTCATGAACCAAAGTTCACGGGGCGCCGGATCTTCCGCGGTGAGAACAAGTTTGTAAGAATCGCCGGGAACGAGCTGCGATGAAAGTTTTCATCAAGGAGCGGCGCTGCAATGTCGCATTTTAGCGCCTTACGTATATTCATACGCCGGCGGAGGGAGGGCGAGGCTGTCGGTCGGATTCCTGGGGCGCCAGCCGGCCGCTGCCGTTGCGGCGGAGAACTTCGAACAAGTCGAGCAATCTGGAATCGAATGGAGTTTCGGGGACTTAGCCGAGTGAAAAATTGCTGGCGGCAACTTTCCCGCGCGATGTGCCTTGCTCGGGCCCATTAAGCGACTCAACAAGTACGATTCCAGTAACCGTCTAGTTGGTGTGCTTTGAATGTGGGATCGCGGGACACGCCGTCGCATCGGAGATTTGAAATAGAAAATCATGGAGGAGGCGGACAGGGAACGGGGAGGACAGAAAATTGTATCACGCGGCTGCTTGGAGACGTCGTAGATAGTCTCATCGAAGAACGCTGGTGAACGTAAACAATCGGGACCGCGGAGAAGCGGAGGAAGCTCCATTCGCTTCGCGTCGTCCGCGATTTTCAGGGTAAATTCACGAACCAGTTTGGGATGAAAATACCCGTGTTTTTGTAATTTGGCTAATCTCATTTACCCCGTGGTTCTTCAACGCGGACAAATCCGCGGGCAAACAACAAAGGTTGATGTCGCAAATAAAGGAGGGAAAAAAATCTGAACGCTCAGCTTTTTCCGGGATACACTTTCGCTTACGTGAAATAGACGTAAAGTAGAATTATGAAACGCGCCGGAGCGGTGGAGAGTACAAGTGAAATTTTAATTCCACGAAATTATAGCCGCGCCGCGGCTGCGCTTTGCGCAAAAATAATCCGCCTAATCTCGTGCCCTTTCCGCGCGGCCGGCATTAAAATTCTCCACCGGCGAAGTTCAGGTTTAACGAGTACCTACCGTGTCCTTCATTAACGTATCTCACTTTCTATTCCGTAAATGTTTTCGCCACCCCTAACGAGTATTACTCGAACCCCCGTATTGAGGGGGGAAGTTTCGCAATAAACATGCGGCAGTGGCGCGCAAGGCGCAAGGCAAAGGGACCGTAAATTTTCGTCAGTTTTAAAGGCAAATGCAGCTAAGAGCAGACGTGGCCAGGTAAGCGTCAGAGTGCATATCTCTCTCCCGCTCTGGTCGTCAACCGCCCTCCCTGCACCATGGGAGCAGTGCCGGAGAAAGGGAGCGGAAACGACGTACTCTGACCCGTTGCAGTTCGAAGTTTCTCCCCATAACACCGCCGTATGGAAGAGCATTCTTGCTTTATGGAAAGAGTACTAAAGGTTAGGCCAGGGTGGTCTCGAGTGCGGCAGCTCGTCAGCCGTAAAGCACCCGGAATCTCGTAAGCGCCGCTCGTGTCGATTAGGAGATCGTATCGAGTTTCCTGCGCTAAATTAAAACGAGAACTACGGCGAGAAACGTCAAATTTAATTTGATTATTAATTTCAGTACTCTTATTATATCGATACTTATCTTTTTACAAATATATGTTCCTTTTGCATTATATAATACAAATATGGTGTTTAAGTCGTTACATTCTGTGTACATTATTATTTATTACAAAATAATAGCTATTTAGTTGCAGTAATTTCCCGATTGATGTCGAAAGTGTGCCGCAGCGATCTATTATGGAATTATTATTTTAAATAGTTATTTCGCGCCAATTTGAACAAAAACTCGAAATCACAGTTGTAAATAACGAACATCGAAATGGACGAGGCAAAAATAATTATGCGCGTTCTCGACGCATCGCCGCGCGGATCGACGTTGTTTCCGATCCTCATTCGATTACGCGCGCAGTCAAGAGCCGCATTATAATCGCAAATACGCGCCATTGATAAAATTTAATTAATTGATCATCCCGGCGGCGGCAGCGCCGCGTTTCGCCAACCGTGTCAATATATTTTAATTAACATCGCCCTTTAATTGAACATGTAGACGTCGAAATTCTGCGCGACGCGCGTAAAAATCTCTCCCTCTCTCGCTCGCCGCCAAAAGCGGCGGAAAGCGCACGGAAGGTCGACAATTATTTCCGGTCGGTTGAATCGGACGGATGCGATTGGCATCATTGGTATTGCGGAGGGCCGTAGGAGAACACCGGCCGAAGTGGGGATAGGGCGGCTTTCGCAAATTTGAATTCGAATCTACGAGCCAAAGAGCCCGACGAGAGTGAAGTGCTCGGTACATTCCACCCTCGAACGTATGGATAGCGTAGGAAGAGTGCGAGAGGCGGGGAAAGGGACGGGGGAAAGGGGGATGAGTCGAAATCCACTTCGACGGTAATTGCATGTTCGGAGTTATCGCGAATCTACTGCTGCCGCCGTGCGCGATAGAGGGTCCGGTTCGAGGATCCCCGCTTTCGACATGCGTTTTGCGTTATTGATCGATCGGTCGGATGACGCGCGCCGCGTCGGGCCGCGCCGGCACCTTCTTGCGAGCGAACGAGATAACCCCTGAGTAATTAGCAAAATTACGGGGGACGTGATTCGAACAGTCGATCGGGGATTTGCCGCGCGAGACGGTCCGCCGTAAGCACGGACGGAAATAAAAACGCGAAGTCACTCGGTAACGATATAATATTTTTAAAGCGTATTTTAAAGCGGAATATTGGCAGTCGCGTAAAAATTCTTGCAACCGGACCGAGGTCCGTCGTTAACGGGAGGGAAAAAAAAAACTTTCGCTTCATTTTCCATTCTTACAATTTTCATTATCGAGGACAGTTCGCTAGAATTCCCGAAGAGCTATTCAGATCTTGATATCCGGAGGACAAAGGCGATAATTCCGTGTTACGTTAACGGCGATTCGAGACTGTTTCCACGATTCACGTGCCTTCTCCTTTTTTCATGCCGGCGCAAAATCCACAGGATTTAGCCGCGAATTGTCACCGCGGCTGGATGGTGTAGCTATCACGACGCCACGATCTCGCCGAAGAAAGATAGCGGTTGGGAAGGACTTCTTCTTGCTCTCGCGCGCGAGCGGAGCCGCAAGCACAATCTACGCCGCGGGAACTCCCGAGCGAGTTCGACGCACGGCACCGCCGTTGATCCCGCGGAAATCCACGGAAGGAGATCCCACGGAGCCCATAACTTTTACCTCCTCGAATTGCTCTTCCGTAGTTTTCAGATCCGATGCGCGATACCGCCCCGCGCGCCTCGCGCTCGTTAACCCACATCGGGCGCGTCGGGATGCACCGCGTTGTTGGAGCGCGTAATTTCTCCTCTTCCGTCATTAAAGGAGCCTTAAGTCGCAACGAGCAGCCGACGAGCGCCGCGATTCCAACTTAGCGATTAGGCTTAATCACGTGCCAATCGAACGTAACCGGGCTGGAGTTGCGGCTAGACGAAACTTCCGTTCGGTCATTGCAATCCCCTCCCGATCGATTAATAGGCTCGGACTATTCGCGGAACAGGTATGCGCTTACAATTAACGGGATCACGTGACCGCGCGCTAATTTGTTATATATAAATAGACGTTTTAAACAACGGGAGAGAACAATTTGGGTGATGAAACTATATATATTCAAATTGAACTGCCATTTGAATCGTAATTGCGAAATCGATGTTATTAAAGGTTAAAAGGGAGCGAGCGAGAGAGATAATTAATAATCTGTGTTATTTTAGTACGTGATAGTGCAATTCCGCAGAGAAAACAAGAAACGAAATTGTCTATGTGAAACAATATGACACGATACGTACGATAATACGGCGTACCAATAACCGCGTTAAACGGCGTCCAATTACAAGCCACTCGACAAGTGTCCAAGTGCTCGCGTAACGGTCGTAGCGCCGTTTTGCGTGTGCGAGGATGTAGTCGGTATTTTTATTGGTCTCCTAAGTACAGAGCAATCCGCGCGTGCTCGCTACGGGGACCGTCGGGGGCGGCAGTCTCCGGAGCAGTCCAAATATTACGGGTGAAAACAGCCGGAGCGCGAGGTTCTTCGGTTGTGTGCTCGGTTCTTAAACCCGGCATCGAAGTCACTAAGCTCGGCAAGGACCGCAAAGACAATATTATCTCGGGGAAGTCCTCGCGATGTTGTCCCGCTTAGCCCTCGAGCTATTTCGATATATACGTACGCTCTTCTTGATTTTTCGCAAAATCGCTGGAGGATGTGTTCCTCCGTTAATGGAGAAACACTGTTTTCGATTTTTTTAAATTGCACCTAGTTGGCTGCCACGTCACGCGTTTACCAACCGCGTTTACGTGCTCCGCGGCCTTTTAATGCGCGCCAGTGGATGGGCCGATTTATTAAATAAACAGAAGTGTCATTAAACCGCGCATCTTCCTCGAGATGCTATTTCCGATAAGTCGTAAAAAAAAAAAAATACGGAACGCATTAGAGTTTTTATCTCACTTTTTCTCTCCCGAGGATTACGATTTATCCGAAAAACATGTTTTCCATTTATCTTCTAATAACAATAAAAACAATATGTATGATCGAGCATTTTTGCTTAATATCTAAAATCTGCAAAATATCAAGATAATCACGTAATGGAAAGTCAATTGTTATTTCTGAAATTTGTAATTCTACGAGGCTGAATCTATTTTTAATTGATCGGAATTGAAAGATAATCATAATTTCAATTGACTCAATTTTTGTCGAAAAATTTATAAATTATTTACTTGTTGTATTTACATAATTTCGAAGAAACTGCTTTCACTGAAGAATGATCCGCGCGGCAATGTTTCAGCTCCCATGCACTCGATATGTATTTCTAATAAATCACCGAATTCGTTAAATTCGCGTGATTCGCCGACGAAACTGATGCTTCGCACACGCACACGATGGCGGACGTTGAACTTAACGAGGCGCACAGTAGGTAGGCGTTCGCACAGAAGAATCCATAACACGCTATCGATCATAAAAATTGCATGTGCACGGGGAGATATTGTTCGCCTCGGCGAACCGGAAGCGAGGAGAAGGGACAGCGGAACGACGTCCGGGTCCGAGATAGATGGCGGATGTAAAACCAGATTTAATAAGCTGTAAACCGATTTATACTTTCGCGTGGCGCCCGCGCCGCCGTGGTAAAATCCGCTGCGAAATAATCACGCGGCCATTAAATATTTCAGGCTATTCTGACCGCGGGCATAGCTTGAGTGGCGTGCATGCCGCGTGCATCATTTATGTACGGCACATGCAATACACCGGGCGTTTATAATCCTCACCGCGCGCGGAGCTTAGTGGAGAGTACAGTAATGCGGCCCATTACTTACACACGCCGCGATCATATCGCGCTTTCCATTCGATACCGGCCGCTAGCAGGAAGGAAGAGGAAACCGTGTACGTACGTTGTACGTGTAACACGTAAACGCGATCATTTTTACACCTCTTTCGCAATCCCGCGTCGCGAATTCCAGAAATAAACGCAGTAATACGACCCTTCCGCTAATAGCACGATAGGACGATTATCCCTCGGAATCTTTTCATAACGGCGCTTTGAAGATCGCGTCGGTATTTAATTAAATCCGTAAACGCGCCTTCTTTTGTTTTAGATGGACGCGTCCTAGGGGGATTCAAGGAGGAAAATATATTCTTTTGGTCGATATTGTTTTGGCGTCCCTTCCCTCTCGTATATTATGTATCGTATTGATAATTGTACATACATAAGGGACGCTCTGCGCGCCATCAGAATTCCAGTTGTACAAGGAAGGACACTTAGACTCGAGGACTCGAGAGCTCGTGGAGCATCCTACAAATCTTACCGCGAAGACTCAGCTTCCGGTTTTGCGGAAACACGCTCGCAACGATGGCCGAACGATGTCGTCCGAGAGCTTTTCCACGTTCCCCCTGGGCATCGCGGTATTATTGGATCGGCGCTTGTTCGGCGATTCTATCGGCATTTCCGTGATTATTCCGCGGCTTCCTCGGTTTCCCTGTTCGGGCGATAGCGCGGAGAATTCCCGAAATAATAAAACGGCGATCAGCGTACGTATCTCTCGTTGAATAAGCGAAATATTTTAGGGGTGTCGAATTCGTCGGCGAATGCGCAATTCGACGAGTTACCTTTTTATTTTCATACATTAATCTTGTAATTTTCTTCAATTCAATAATGCACTTTATAAAATTAAAAAAATGGAAAAATATGTTATTATTAATCCGTCGTTTTTTCATATTTTCATTAACTTTCTTTCTTACAGCCGTTTCGTAGTCAATTTTCTTAGTCTCCGAATAATTTGCGCGTAAAATATTTATGAATTTAATGAAAGTATAATAATATTGACCGCAATATCGTAAAAACTGCATGTTACAATTGTTGATTATGGAATAATAATATTATGAAATAATATTTCTCCATTTTAATAGACTTTTCTATAGGTAATATCGCGACTCAAATCCTTCCTTTATTCACTATCTCACCACAGCACGCGCTAATATAATCCAATACTTGGCGCCGACTTTCCGCAGAGTTCTTAATTGCGAATGGAGCTAATGAAGACAGCGGAGAAGCGTTAATCGGTGCCACTTTATATATACATAGTATATCAATTTATCTTAATAAAAACTTCCTAGCATAGTTAAGAGAACAGATCGATTTAATGATTAACGTAATCACATTACCTTATCCAGAATACAATTAAAAATTTAAATCCTTAATAATGTAACGCAATTTAAAGCTTAAACTAACAAGAATTGGATATTATTTCAGAGGAGCAATGTTAATTTAATGTGATTATGGGCCGATGTAAATTAAATTTTAATCAAGCTATCGACGCATAATTTTGAAAATAAATGATCATGAAAATAAAAAGTACGCCGCGCGAAATTCTTCCTACTGGCAAAACAATCGAGGACTTTTTTTTTCAAACTGGCCCCGCCCGACCCTTTCCAAGTTTCCGGAATTAGTCGCGAAACTTATTTACCTTCGGTTTTAACGGACAGTCAAGGCGTTATTAGGGAATTCGTAGCTTCTTCGCTGATGACTTACGGCAATATTCCTCGCGAGTTAACTCGGCAGTTAGCGCAGACTACCCGCCAAAAAGTTGCGGAGCTTGGACGGAGTTGATGAAGAGGGCGGGGAAACGTTGGCCGAAGCTACCTACGCGACAGTTTGCTTATTTAAGCTTAGCTTAAGCAAAGCTCCCGAGTTACCGCGGAATGAGCGAAGGAGGAAGCTTGGAGAGAAAGACAGAGAGCGAGTGGGGGGGGGGGGGAGTTTAACGAGGAGTGCGTATCGTAGTAGATCGAACTTCCGGTTTGCCAATAACCACCGCAATCTTAGAGAGCTTGATCATACAATCACGAATGTACATAATCTGATGCCAAAATTTTTCTACTAGTAAATCAAGAAGATTCGCGTAATCCTCAGCATCGAAGATTAAGCGATAATAACGTTGGCAGGATTTATACGAAATCTATTTATACTTTCGAAACCAACTAGCGGGCTTATCTTTTCTTCGATCAATTCTTACAAATATGTTTCTAATAAGATAATGGTTAATCAGAGAAAATTTCAATTAAAGAAACCTTTTAAGAAGTCACAAGAATAAACTCAGCGATTTTAAATATTCTCCTTTCTGTATTAATTACTCTTTTTCTTTTGTAACATTATATTGCGTTTTATTATTGCGCTTGAGTGTAACAACTCTTCAGACCAATTTCTATCATTAGTTAAAATCGATTTTCATTTGAGCGATCAGATTACAGAAAAATTATTTTCTTACACAAAATTGCGACAAAGGATTAATTTCAAAGTCGTACGTTTATACTAAAACAACTGCTTTTATAGAAAAATATTGCAAAGAATATCTATCATTTTCGGTTTGATTTTTGAAAATGTTAGAATGTTCCAAAACTCATATTTTAGAAACATTATAAATTTTTATAAACTTTCGTTTTTCTAATTTACAAAGTCAATTTTTTGGTCTTTAAAGTTTTACCTCTAAATTTTGCGACTAAAATGTAGACGAAGACCCGTGGAACGAAAAGTACGCAATCAAATTTCCGTTGTCACGTTGACGCGGAAACGGCCGGTATTGGCGTGGCTTCCGCAGTTTTTCTCGCGAGCAGCCGTCGCGACGGCGTTACGGCGGACAAAAGAAGGAAACGCGAAGGGGTTGAAAGGGAAGGGTGGGGTCTGCGATCTTGGAAATTCTCCCCCTCTTTTTATCGGGTCGCCTCGCGCTTTGCGCTTTCAGCGCCGACTGTAATCTGCCCGAGGTGAATTCAGAGAAGCCGCCGCGCGCATCGTTTTCCTTCCCAGAACGTGCTGAAAAAGGACATGTACGAGCGGGCGCGGCGTCGACCGCGCGGTGTCGGTTTTCCGCGCGTAGCCTCCAGTACCGGCGCGCGTCCTTAGCCCTTCCTCCTCCGTGAGCCTTTGACGCCCGGTGTATTTCCACGTCGGGCGTAATCGCGCGCTCGTAGTGTCGCTATTTCTTCCTGACGTAAGATGGGATTTGCCGTATTCAAGCGGCGAGATGGACGCCTTTCAGGTCTTCCTATTTTTTTTTTCTTTCTCCCTTTCCTCCTTTTTCCCTCGCCATTCAACCGCGACGTTTGCGCGAGGGAATTACCACGTGTTTTTTCATCCCGCGCTTCTTACGCCTGTCGCGTACGCCCGTAATTTCCCTTTTCAATAGGCCTCTTTCGCGTTGTCGACGAAGAGGCTGCAAAGCCGATAAGAGCAGCGGCGCGCGGTCATTCATTAAATGTCGGATATTAACACCTTGATCATTATCCCATTAGTTATTTAAAATCGTGCGTGCACGACGGCCGCAACGCATATAAATATGTAAAACGAAATATCGCTGCAGCCGAGATAAATGATTACCGCGACGGGAGAACATCGGTAAAAGGTGCTTTTTCCCCGAAGCGTCGCGAATCACCGGTGTATATTAACCAATAAACAGGGTCGCGGATTTAACGGCTAAAACAATGTGCTCTTTTTTTACGCGACACTGCCATTTTTCCTGACCGACGCATTAAAGGCGAGCGACGCGCTCTATAAAACCGATAGATATTAGCGCCGCGTCGCACGCGCTGAGTTATGCGTCCCCAGTAAAAAATAGGGAGAGGCGGGATGTAAAAAAAAAAAACATGGAAAGACAGAGGGGGGAGAGAAGGGTGGGCTATTTGTACAGGCTGCCCCATAACGACGGGCTCGCCTTAACGCTCATAACGTGCAGGTGCATGGAGAACGACTGTCCTGGAAAATACGAGCTGGGCGTGATGCCGTGCATGGATTAGAGAGAAAGAGAAGAGCAGGCAGAGAGAGAAATAAAGAGAGAGAGAGAGAGAGAGAGAATCTCGGAACGGAAATTTGATTCATCCAAGTGAACTACATTGAGAGAACAGCCATAATAAATTCATGCATTCATACATTCATGTATTCGTATACTCATTGCACGAGCAACACGTTGTCCGCGTATTAATAATTCACAAAATATAATCCAGTTTACGATCTTTAAGCGCGACCGATAAGACAGTTCATTAAGCATGGAACAACAATAAGGATTATTCCTGAATGGCAGGAGGCCCGGGAATGACAAAGCAATGTTTGCGCGCCGATGTGCGATAATTTCGAACGCTCCGGCGTGCGTGCTTACGTAACATCTGAACGCCGCGTCAAGGCGACAAAGCCGATAATTGCATTGTTAACTGCCTGCGGGTTAACGATCAATCCAGTTTGCGTTTCGCCGGTCGTTATTTTATCCGTTAATGGCAAAGTCGATCCGCGCGAATATTTTAACCGTGCCGGGGAGACCGTGGCTGCCCGGAGAAATTCTGGCAGTGTTCTCCGGTGTCTAACTACCATGAAATTGTGTGCATAAGTTAATTAACGAGCGTATCACGCGAGCGATGACGAAAAGTATGCCAAGCATAGCTAATAATCGCTGCGCGAGCGATGCATCAGCTCGCAACAATGCTCTTTAGATATGTTCTTGCCAACAGGAAATTGTGGCGCTTCTTGACTTTATGGCGAAACAACGATACACAATGAGATACGAATGGAGGCACGGATGATATAGAACGCTGCCGCGTCTTGCTAATTGACATGTTTAACATATCTGAACTTTACGACAGAATAATAGAATGAAAAGCAAAATCTAACACACTATCTTAATAAGAAAAAGATCGTATTATTTTTTTTCTATACATTTTTTTATCATAAATAAATTGGTTTTTTTTTCCTTTTATTGTATTCTTTGTCTAAATTGAAGAAAATTCAATTCCATCTCGTAACTAGCAAAACCATTTTCACAACAAGATCAGTCGCAACAAACTTTATCAGTGGTCATTAAATATGCAATATGTCGAAAGAACCTTATTTAAATTCTTATCGTTACCGTCATTAGGTGCGCGTTCAATTAGGATAATTAGTTCGACACCCCATTTTCATTTTCTATTTGCATATTCAAAAAATAGAGCACGGTTCTACGTTTCTCAAATTAATAACGCAAGTAGCTACCGTCATAGAATTTTCGTTACTCTTTATATTATTTAAAATTTTCAATCGCAATTACTTCATTATAAATTATAAGTATAAGCTATCAACTTTATTATAAATCTAAACTATCAATTTATATTTTCCATCTGTATTTATTTATAAAGTACTTCTCGCACTAAATAATTATGACATTAAAATATTTGAACAGTTCTTTTTGTAAATAATGAAACCCTCACTGCTAAAAGTATCTAATACTACATATATATAGATTTCTAATATATAATATACAATATTATACAGTTATCTCGCGACGCAATTTAATGGAGACAAGATCTCACGTGCATGATTATAATATAATGCATTTCAATTAAGCGCGTTATCTTTTAATCATTAATCATTAATCAGCCAAACTCGTATATGATGTTAAATTTATGCTGGACTTATATAATTATTAAAAATATACAGATTCTCTACTCATCGATTCAATCCAATTATTGCATATTAAATTAATAAACCTGCCGAAATCATGAGCAATTAGCATCCGTTATCATATAAACGTTGAACAATTCTCAAATCGATTACTTGGAATATTTATCGTTCTATTTAATTAAAAGGTAATTGTTCTCTGCATCCCGACTATAAATTAAAAATTTAAACTGATCTAATTGACCTAATCTAATTTAAAAGCAATATAGGAAAGCTAAAAGTCAAAATAAAAACAATAAATTAAACTCTAATTTATTGTCCAATGATAGAAGAGAAAAACTTTGTGAACGTTTCGACGTACTAAATCTTCTTGAGCACAATAACAAAATAACAATAATAAAATAAAAAAATGTAACATTAAAGTAAACGACATAATATAAAAAAATACAATTAAATGGAATTAATGTAATTTAAGGATAAATAATGACTTAATTTTATAAATTAAATTTTATAAATTAAAAATTCCAAATCGCAAGATCGATAAGAAACCATAGCAAAGAGATCAGACATTGTCTAAACGTTATATCTAACTGTTGGATGAGTGAGCAGTATTCGTTGCTTCATCCATTAGCTCGTAATATTTAGAAAAGTAGAGTGTAATATTTTTAGGTTAATTCGATTAGGAAATAATGTTATGCGGGCATAATAACGTTAATGAGCGGGTACGCGAACAGTAATGTAGAAATAATGCCGTTATTCCTCTTCTTTGAGAAAGCTGTATGGCATTCAAGCATTTTATGTCGCTGATTACTTCAGTCTTACCACTGACGACTCTCTTTGCAATTCCGGATAGTAATTCCCGCGCCCCCTCCCACCCTTCGTCTTTCCCGTAAGTTCCTCGGAGTGTTTACTCATATCCCCGTAGGGAAGTTTTAGACTTCAGGAGNTGGAGAAACAAACAAACGCTCGGAAAGGATAAGAACTTCGTTAATATATGCATTACTTGTACGCGCTAATATCTCATCATCCGTTTTACTTTAGAGCTCGCGACGCTCCTCCGGCTCGTTCTTTGTTTCTCCTTGCTCCGCCGCCGTGCTGACAAATGGATTGTAAATCGCGCGCGATTAAATAATAAAAGTCTGAATCGAGCAAAAAAATTCCCAGCGATAATTATCAATCGCCGTATTTTATTGCCGGCAGAAATGCCGAAGACGGATGATAGATATTTGCAGTCGATATCCTTCGTTCGCGATGCACGAAAAGAAGAAGAAAAAAGTGGCGAACGTAAAAAAAAAAAAACACGTTCCGACAACCGGTCTCGCGTTTACGCTCGTTTCATTTCACACGGATAATAATTTTCCGCGGACATAACAAACGGAAAGACGAGGGCAAGGATAGGGATGTAATATCCCCGCGCCCTTATTTTCAACATTATTTGACAAGAGTTCAACGAACCGGAATCTCATTTTCTCTTTTATCTTGTTAACGACGAACAATCGTCCACTTAACGAACGCGGTCGCGGTCCGGGCTTTATTTTGCCGCGGTAATATGTGTTTTGTCATCGTGACGATGGCATCATTGCCCACGTAACACGCGTTTTATAAAATCACGGCCCATTCTTCGCCGCTTTTACGACGGGAAATTTTGCAGCTTCGACGCCAGCGGCGGCACGGCGGTGGCGGCCGCGTCATCGGCTTGTTCCGGGTGAAGATGATTATCGATCCTCATCGTAGCCGCTCGATCACGCGCGCGCGCGCGCGTGGTCTCTTGATAACGTCTTCCTCGCGCGTAACAGCACCGACACGTGTACCGAAAAGACAATGACGGGAGAGAGAAGAAAAAAAAACAGCGGTGCCGTGGTGCGAAATGAAAATAAAACGCAATTGCGCAAACAGCGCGCGGTGCGTCATCGGGGAAAACGCATTCAAAAGACACCTGGCGTTAACGAGGAAGACGTAAGAGACGGCGTCTCTCGTGTCGGTGAACAAATGAGCGTCGGAACAAAAGGGAGCGTCGTTCTTTCCCGACCCGTCTTGGAATTAAGATAAACGAACGTACACTCGTGCGCGAGTGCGCCCTCGCGCGCGCGCGCGCGCACACACACCAATCCACCAGGAAACTCTTAAATTGCTCGCAAGAAACGCGCAGCCGCTTTTTCGTTCGGGTACTCGGGCGGCCGTCTGCTGCTTTGGACAGCGTCTTAAAGAGAGGCCGTCCAGCCCGATTAGATCCGTGGCTTGTGTGGCGGACGGGGGAAGAAAAGGCGAGGGTGCAAGACGCCGCGGGAATTACCGTCACAGACCGTTTCGGAGTCATGTGTCGGTGCCTGAGGGAATTAAGCCGGGACCGAACTTACAACGCGCGCAGCGCGCCGGAGTTGGTAGTAAAAATAGAAAGCGGGACTGTGGCGCTTGCCCGTGAAACTCGCGACGGCGCGGCGAGGCAAATTGAAAATTACGACGAAGTTGACTCGCTGCGGACAGCGCCGGTATTTTTATGCATGTCCTTCTATCATCGTTTCACTTAAAGAGCTAACGCTCGCAGACGCTCGCGGCGTTTTACGTATCGATTTTTCTCGAGTCTTCAACTATTGCACTCCTCGTCGGAGTTTATATTAAAAACAAATCTGCTAATATGTTAATGTATGTTAATACACGCTGTTATTCTACATTCCAAAGGTACGAAAAGAATGAATAGTCCAAGGACGACGATAAAGTGTCTGTCTTTCGGGAAATTATTTCGCACGGCGTGACAGAGAGAAACGTTTCGACCGATAATTTTCTAATTACACGGATCCAAATGAACTTGAGTGGATTTAATAAAAGCGAGGAGCGCGCGACTATAAATATTTTAGGAGGCCACGGGAATTTTCCCCGAGACCCTTCCCCCTCGGGAATCTCGCGTGTTATCGTTCTCCACATTGCGACTTATTCAAACAGCGCCTGTCAAAAGCGACATCAAGAACTCCGTTCCACTTAACGCATTACGGCGACGTTAATGAAAGCGGCTCTGTTTACTCTCCTCACACCTGCGAACGGGAACGTGCAACGCGGATGCGTTATTAAACGCGCGAGCGTCGCCGCGCCCTTCGCTCCCTTCGTCCCTTCGCGTTGAAATTCACCGACCTCCGTCGCATCGGTCCGGCACGACGAGAAACGCGGTGCCGCAAAAAAAGCCGGAAGTTCCATTGTTCGTCGGCGCAGCGGAGTTACCCCCCCCCCCCTCGCGAAATATTCTCGGCGCGAGTTCGCCGCGAGAAACGCTCCTCAAGGTTCGCCCGGAAAGCCCGATCTGGCTGATTTAGCGTCGCGAACGATGCTTCCGCCGTCGCGGCAAGATCGCAAAGATATAATCGACACGCTCAGTGACACGGAACGCATTAAAAGATCCGCACGGCGGAACTCGTTGAATTGTCTCGGGCAGGCGCGACGATTTTTCTCTCGCGAGACTCGGCCGATTGTCCGAGCCGCATAAATCCGAGACCGACGCTATTCGCGGCAGGCGTATAATTTCCGAAAGCGGTTTCGCGCGGATAGTGCGCGAACGATTACGCGCCGGTTTGCGGTTTTCTGCCGTTTTTAAAGCGTCCGGCAAACTGCTATTAATACTTTCTCGCGTCAAGATATTGAATATATTTCTAATTATTGAAAACGTTGAATATATGTCTAATTATTTGAAAACGTATAGTAAATTGTACATGCAAGCTTATCTTCTTTCTTATCACTTGCGTGATAAGTGCATGCAGAGAGTATTATACTGCACGTGTAACTTTTTAAAATTAATGCGACGATTAGGCTAATTATGTTATTTTTGAGTCCAAATTGACTCCACGTGGTTAGAAACGGCAATGGTGGTCGAATGAAAGCTCGCCGGAGCTCCGATTATCGCCGTGGCATAATTCTTCCGAGCGCGCTCCAACATTCGGACAACAATTATTAACTCTGCAATCCATCGCGTCTCGGATATCTAATGGATTTTTCGCGAGAAATCCGATAACGCTATCGCACGCGCGTTTGCGCAATGGGCGTGCTTTTTTTTTTTATTCGCGACGAGTCGTAAAATTCCAACTGATCTATCTACCATTAGAGGCATCGCGGAACATCGGCATCGCCGATTTGCCTTTGATCTCGACGAAAAGCATCAAACGCATACAATCGGAGGCGCCGCACACACGGGGCCGCCCGCGCACACTCGCCCAACAACGTAATAATAACCGCGTGTAATCGAATCGGCAACGCTAATTTCGGTAATGGCCATATTCCGCCGCGCAAACGAACGAAAGAACGTTGACTCGTTTGCTCGAGCGTTCACACGTACGCGCGCGCGCGCGCGCGCGAATTGTAATTAAGTGCGCAGCGCGTCGTTATCTTTTATACACACGCACGTACACAATTATATTATTACATCGTGATTGCATACCGCGGAAGGGGCGATCGGGTGGGACGAGGGAATGTCGTTTCGCGCTTTATCGGCGCGCGACTTTTCGCGCGACACCACCGTGTTAATAATTCGTCCGCGAAGATCCAATTGTTTTCGCGCTAAATTGACACGGCCGTGCTAAAGCAGTCGAACGCCCCGCGGGGCGATCGCCATTCTACGGATTACCGCGATTTCATTAATATACCGTACGTCGAAACGCGCCCGCCCCGGCGTTATTTCGGCCGGGCACCGCGCCCGCACGAAATCAACGCGCGTGTTACAGTTGGGCAAAAATAATCTTGCACCGAACGCGGAAGGTAATTCGACGTCTGCGTTAATAATTTCCATTTGAATGCCTGTTCGAGCATGTATTACAAGACATTGAGATAATGCAGCCTCACGGCTACGCGAAGCCGTGACAGGAATATTTTTATAGGTCAATGTTACAGATGTTATGATCAAGGAAGTATCGCGTACTTGCAATCTAACGTATAATTTTACTGCTTTACGTGATCATTGTTGGGAAAAATTCTGGGTTTATATCTCGGTTAATATATTGCTTAACGTAAAATTACATGTTCACATGTTTCCTCAAACATCTTTTTAGATTTATTTGATATTTCAGTAACTGTCACGCTAATTGTCTATAGGAGATCTTATAGGCAATTAACATTAATTGTCGCGTTAATTGTCTATAAGAGATCTGTAAGAGATCTTGTCTAATCACGTTCTGGTTGACTTCAAGCACTTATGAGGTATCCACATAACTATTTACCTCTAATATTGTAAGTAAGAAGTCTGAAAAACTTTGAAATAATAATTACAATATTGCACAGTCCAAAATAAATCTTACAACATGCAGACGTATTTAGCTGTGTGTGTGTAAATACATGATATACTCGTGTATTCCGGGTACAACAGCGCATAAAATAAATTATTGTACATTCTTAACGTGTTCACTATCAGCATCGCGATTGTTACAAATTTGCATTTTACACTTTTAAGATAAAGTTTATTTTCTCGCTGTCGAACAAAGTCTATTCTAGGAATCCTATTTTGTAAATTTTATTTGCTGTATAATACAGAAAATGTATTCGACAAATTAAAAATATTCGTGTATATAAAACTTGATATTAACATATCAAGATAAATAAGGGTGTATAAAAATATAAATAATATCATATCGTGAAATCTGATGTGAATCATAGCTCACTCGAGTTATAACTAACTCAAAGGATGTCGTAACAACATAAGTAACGATCTAATATTTTTTTATATACCTACGTATATAACGTAGAGTAATTGTATATAGAATAATTATCAGCACGAATATACAATAATTATTTCCAAACAGTTTAAGAACAAAGATATGTGATCTTTGAGAGTTTTTAAAATCTGATGTTAAAGCGAATGCGCGTGCGTATACGCGCATGTTAACATCTAGAGCAGAAAATAGATATATTTGTGATTTATTCAGTCGCTGCAATGCGACAATCGCCTCGCGCTCTATGCATATTTAATGTATTATATATGTATAACGCACGTCTTTCTTGCGTAACTCCGAAGGCATAAAGTTCTGTCAGTTCTGTCAGATTGATTGGAAAACATTGATCAGTCTCCCCTCCCTTTCTCTGCGTCATCGGTAATAACGAGGTTTCATTTTTAATTACGTGCGATTTCACGGGTCGAAAGAGTTGTGATTCATGAAAGAGTGTGACGCACACACGTGTGCGTGTTTAAGGACCATCGTTCAGACATGTGTAACGAGCGTTATGCCTCAATTGCGTGTACGAAAGAAGTATGATGTTCCGCATTTCGCTGACACCGCGGGCGCTTCACGCTGCGTGGCTGTGTGAATAAATGAACATGACGTACGTAAATAACATGTTTCTTGTTTACTACACCGCTGACTTAAATTATAGAATTATGATTTACGATCGCGCGCGCGTGGGCACGTCTGTGCGGACGTAACATTGATTTAACGTTACGTTAATACGTTACGGCTGAAAAGCACATACATTCGCGTCCCACGTGAATCATTATTATTAAAAGCAACACTAAAAATATATTGTAAGCAGCTAATAACAGCCGCGGCATGCTCGAATCTGTTATCAGTGACTTGTAACGGTATGAGCATAATCGAAACTTTCTGTGCCGCACAAATCAGTATGGTATTTGTAAGTGCAACGAAACATGACACTATCATAATGTAATCGAAACTTTGTAAAGCGTATTTTTAAGCCTTTTATAAATACTTTGAAATGTAACTACACACGCCAAAACGGTTAATCATGTAACACTGATAAACAAAATTAAAAAATCAATATATATTTATTTTACTTTAAATAACCTTGTATATTATATAAAAGATTTTATATATATTTATACATAAAATATTATATTAAAAGGAAAGAAAAATAAAGAATATGAAGAAGATTATTCTGCTTATTTGATGCATCCTTCTTTTAATTTTTATAATTTTCTCACACGCCTGCACACACAGGTTTTTATCATAAGATTAAATTTTTCCTATCATTTTGTTGATAAAGGTATAATTTTTGCAGTTTAGAATAAATAAAAAAATAACGGCCAAATGCAAATCTTTAATAATGAAATGAAATGCATAAAATAATAATGTCTCTGCTAATATTTATATTCTATAGAATTTGTTTTAATGTATTTAACATTACAAAAGTTTGTTCAAAAATTAACATGATTATTTATGTATTATTGTATTTAATAATTTCCTTTTTCTATTCCTTTTTCTGTCTCTATCGTCTTTTATTCATCATTAATTATGAAAAAGTATGACACATTCTGTGATGTTTACATATTTTTGAAATTTTTATCTCATTTGGAATATATTTTACAAAGATCATCACTACATTTATGTTTTTTTATATCATTTATTTTGCATTTAAATCTCATAAGTAATTAATTAAAGTTTATGTAACTATGTAAAATACGCCTGTGACTTTTATGATTACTATTCGATTCTACGATATCTAGACAATGAATTGATAGAGATTCATGGATACATATTAAAAACTTGATCCCGTTTCTACTATCAATATTATCGGTTTTAGGCGATTGCGCGGCATATTATATTTTATGACGAGATTCACAGTTTCGCATATTACTAGCAACGAATATCTCGTGTACAATGCAATAGAATAACACGAAGATCGAATTATTCCATTGAGTTGACTACGTCGTATTGAGATAACAACTAAATGGGCTATAAAAAAATTGCTGTAGATTTTATTCATACGAGATAAAATCGTTTGATGAAACGAGAAACAATTTATTTATGAATAGATAATCATTTCTTACATGTATATTATGTAAATGTTCATCTCACTCTTATTCATCGATTTGATTAATATTTAACTAATCGATTAGTTAAATAATCGATTGACACTTCTTGCAGCGTACAAGCTTTGAGACGAAAATACCTAATAGATAGAAATTTTAGCATAAAGATGTTATTTTAACTTCATTTCCAACATTTGTGATCCCAAAATCTCTCTTCAATCTCTTTACGTCTTTAATGCGAAAATAAAGAGATGAACAATTTTAAACTTAAACTGATACTGATGCTAATCGATTTTCAATTTCTAAAACTCAATTTGTAAAATTTCCAGACTGCGTCACCGGAATTTCTAAAATCGCATCACCGCACTGCAGTATAGACTTCGCATCGTATTACGCATCTATATTTCTTCGTGAAGAACTTCGCCGTCGTCCGTCATTTATTACCGGGACGTATCTTTATTCCAGTAAAAACAAAAATTACACGGGGACTTTTCCTTTCCATTACGATAGCGCGGATTCATTGACATGATCTATGGTGGGTGTCTTCGGCGGGGAATCGGCCTGCCAGTGAGTGGGAGATGAATTATAAAGTGGCGTTCTACGGTGAGAGGTCTTACAGTTACACTTTGCCCGCTTGCTGCACCGAAGCCGCGCGTTGCACGTGCGAGCGTTGCGTGGATCACGTGTGTACCGGAGTGTGCATCGATAATTAGAGATTCTCGTCGAGAAGAGACCTGTGCTCCCCCTCCCTCCCAGCCAGTGTAAGGTTAGTACCTATCATTTATGTTTCACATCTCGGCAATCAGTCCGTGTCATTTCTGTGTCCTGGCTTCTTACCGATCTTAATCCGAGTCGTCGTTTTTTTTTATCTCTCTCGGCGACGCTTGGCGTTATCGCGATATCTAAACCGTACGCGACAATTAACACTCGAGAATGCATCCCGCTCTCGCGGAAAGGGTTTCGGCATACGGGAGCTTATCGATTCCCACCGCGGGCCCTACCGTTGTGTTTACTCCTCTTTTTTCCTCCCTTTTTTTACACACAATCTCGTGTTGTAGCTCGATTGCAATAAATCATACGCGCGTTCGCCATATATGTTCAACAGTTTGATGTGTGTACATTATAAATGGTGGACATAAAACGCGATCCCGTTCCGTGTCATTCGTGATTCACGTGACCCGCGGGGGTTTCGACGTTACGAAATTAGCGCACGTTAATTAACGTCGGCACGATTTTCGCGGTGCCCCCNCCCCCCCCCCCGTGTCCCCCCTCCTTCATCGCACCGGCACCGGCACCGGCGGAAGAAGTAATACGCGATTTTCGTACGGCGCACGAACGGCGAATTATGTAAATTGATCGCGGTAATCATTGCGCTTAGTCCGCGCTGCGCGACGAGTCTTTGTGGGGTCCCCTCGTATTTCGTTCCTCCGGGCGCGCTAATGCACGCGCGTAATGGCACAGAAAAGCAGTCGTGTTAATTAGGGATGAATTAATTAACACGCTCGGTTAATTACAATGCTATTAACTCTCCCCCCCCCCCCCGCTAATTAAAGGGAATATTTATTTATGTTAAACACCGAGAACGCGCGCTCCTCCGCGTCTTCGGCGTGCGCGCCACCGCGGACGACGGCTTATGATAATGTCGCTATATAGATTGCTGTCTACGAAAAATGAAGAATGAATAATTGATGCGCCTTAAATCCGAATGCGAAATATTGGGGACTCTATAACGGCGAATATAACTCTCTCGCCCTCGCGCGCGGAATTAAACGATATAAGGGTACGATCTTTCGGTGCAGCAGGTGCTCTTTCGCACCGGAGTTGCTTGCGCGGCAGAAAGAGTTTGCGCGATGGTTCGGCGATGGTTTGCAGATAGTTCCGCGGCCCTGACTTCGATTAGCCGGCAACGGATATGAACATTAACCGCCTCTGGGGAGGAAAAAAATCTAGAGATCGCGCGAAATGCGAATACCGTAGTGACAGGCGGCTAGCGAACGCCAATTAAATATGATTTTGCACGATAGTCGCAGAATTGCGGGCTCACGTGCCGTCATGCGACGCGTAAATCGTGGCTTTATGTGGTTTCGCGTTATTGCGCTTCCATTGATCTGTTAAGTGTACCAAATATCGCAATCAATTTACGATCACACTCTCGCCGCCGTCTCTTTTTACAATCGACAGATACGCATGACGGGATAAACGTGACAATAACATTTAGAGCAACAATCGTAATAGAGATATTCCGCATTTTGCCGCACACGAGAGCTGGGCGAGCGGTAAAAACAATAGGAAAATTATCTCCCCCGCAATCGCATTATGTCAAACAAATGCGTGAGGCAACTTTACAGATGTCTATCGTAACATTAACGATAGGATTACCATTCGATTGCAGAATCTTGACGATAATCATTGTTCGCAGAATGTCTAATCTATCAGTCGGTCCAACATGCCCGATATCCCTCGGGCCGAGCCTTGCCCAAGTCTGCCCGGGCTCACAGTATTTGACGTTTATGACGATTTTGGATATGCTCGTGCGGTCCCAGGACAAGGTATCGCAATCCTGCGAGCGGGTAAGGTCGACAAATCCGCCCGAGTACTGCTACGACTTCATCGTCATTGGCGGTGAGTAAATACAACTTAATTTGCCGATTAACTACAAAACATACGCATCATTAAAGCGTTGCCGGGGAAACTAATGACTTACAATTTTCCCAGTAATTCATCAAACTCATCGTTCGCGAGATTTTTGCGCTATCACGATAAAATTGCTGTACATATATATATATAAAATCCGTACGTCGTGGAAGAAACTTAATAAGAAACCATTTGTCACTTGTTAAACTTTCTAAAATGCACTAAAATATAAATTACGATAATNTAAAATATAAATTCGCGTCAATTCTAGATACTATCATTTTTAGAAAATTATACCTCATATTTCAGGATTAATAATTTTTATATCTTAAAACTTGAAAGACGAGATCTCTTATACACATTTCTATTAATGCAGATTAATTTCAATCTTAATGTAATTACTTCCCATTTTTTCGAACTTTTCTTAAAACTGAAAGAGATGGAAAACGAGTTTAACCGAAGTTAAAGTTAAATCGCATAAATAGAAATGGATTTAATCTTTCAAGAGTCATCATCGTACATCGAAGATAGATTCATCTCTCATGCAGTCAACTATCGTATGACTTTTCTAATTGAATTAGTGCGCGTTTTTCTGATGAAGCTATATCGTTCAGAAATTGTTATTCCACAAAACGACGGCAGAAACGATTATCTTAATTAAGGATAAGAGAGTGCAATGGCTATTTAACGCTGAAAGAAAGAGTCGAGGAAAGTAACGGACGGTGATTTTCTAATGGACAAGTGAAATTGATCGACGTAATTGGAATGTATAGCCTTGTGTGCACCTTGCGTTCGCGCGCTGATCGGCTAACCGGTTTCGAGTATCGATCCCGCGCGCATGATAACAATCAAGTCAGCCTTATTAGAGTAACGAGCCGGTACCGTCGTGAAAATGAAACAACAAATCGTTTCGCCGATCAGCGGCCGACCGTTACTCCGACGCGACTTTGCGAAAGGCTGCCGATTTCGATAAACAGACCAAAACGGTTCGGTTCACGGCGCAACGGAAGCTAGACGATAGCCGTAAAATGCCCGCGTTCATTATGTGTGAAAGTCAGCGAGCCGCAGAAATGGAAATAATAAAATAACGCGCGTAACCTTCAAACAGAGACAGAGATGGCTGCACGCGACGTGTCGAAATGCCGCTCCATAACCCATTTTTCTTTTTCCTTCGTTTTTGCGGACAATAGAAAACTGATTCTAAAAACGGGAAGTGAAACGAAAACGCATATAATCCATAAATGATGGAGCATTAATAACCCAGGCAAATGTGTACGATGATTATTCGTAGTACTTGCACATTACTGTCGCCCTGTATATCCAGCAAATAGTATTTTGATAATATAACACAATAATACAATATAAACGGATATAATCGCGCGCTATCACGCAAATGGTTAAATCGACACACGATACGCGCACCAATATAGCACGATTGTATTAATGAAATATTTACCGGGGATACATAATTCACCGTGGTAATGAAAAATAGCGCGTGTCTCGCACGCAAATTTAGCGACATTGGCATATAACAGGGAACAATGATTCCTTACCATGTAGTGTATTTGTACTCTTTTTTTTATCAAACTTTTTAACAGATTTTTATGTTATTTAATGCTACCTCGAACCTAGAAACGAGTTTCTCAGCTCGGGGACTAATTTTCTATACAATTAATACTTCTCGCGGTCGCCCGTGGCAACGGCAATAATGTGTAAACTCGAAAACTCGCGATTGTTTTCCCCGCTGGGAAGAACAAAGGATTAATAGCAAGTCCCCCGACACAGAGCGCGATATTCGTCGCTACTTTCGACATTTACATTCGGACGACGAGTCTGGCCGTGGAGTTCGTAAGGGCAAAAAAAAATGGGGAGAAAGGAGAAGCACATAATTGAATATTTTAGTATGCGGTTGATAAAATCCGTCGCGTAAATCCCGTCCCGGAAATTCGCCGGTCGGGAGCGGGACGATACCGAACTCGGGATCGAGCGATCGAAACTAATTTTCTTTGCTTCCCTTTCGGTGATTATTCCCGATAGGACTCCCGGGATATCCGGACGGGAAGATGGAATTTTTCAGTGACTCGACCGGTTATCCGGTCGCCGCATGGATGACCGCGCTTCGCTCGTGATATCGACCGACTCTCTTGCCGGCCCGAATTTTCCACCCCCGCGAGAATCCCTCGCTTACGCGGTAAGTAAGAATACCGCGCCGTGTCGCAGGAGAGAAAGAAATACGTAAAGAATATAATGAAGGTGAAAAGTCTCTTCGTTCCCGCGGGTATTATTACGATTGCTTCTAATTAGAGGCGCCCTGAAGTTACACGGTTGTAAGGATGTGTAGCGCGCGGAGTAGATTTTTCCGAATGAAACGTGTGTCGCGCCCGAGAGACGCGCGGGTGCAGAAATAAACGGGCGCGGAAATGTGCCTGTGTGGAATGATTAATCGGTTACGTCGGTGACCGCGGGTGTATTACCGCGGAAGTGAGGAGAAAATATTAATAATACCGTCGCTGAGAGTAATTAGCGTGATGCTTATTAATTATTCCGTCAATGCCCGGTCGGAAGAAAGAAGCTCGCGGAATAATTATAATGGCGCAATGCTCGAAGCAGAAGTTGGAGGGCGGTAAAAGGGTCGACTCGACTGGAAAGGAAAGAAAATGGGTTTTGTCATTATCATTAGAGCCGAGCGGTACGCTGTCGCGATAAAGCCCCCGCTGAATAAAATCCCGATATGAATAGCGCGGGCGGCGTGACGTGATGTAATTGAAATAATTGCGAAGATGTCGTAACATCTCACTTAAAAATATAAATTACGTTCAAAGCAAATCGATGGTGGGAGTGGGCGGGAGGGGAGGGTGGGAGACGTGAGACGCGAGAAATCTCGCGTCGAGAGAAACGAGGCGAGGAGCTTATTATTCCGCCAACAGTCGACGTAAAGAATGATGAAGGTGCACTTGTAACAATCCGGAAAATAAGCGCCCTTTATCGCTCCGGGGTCGCCTGAATGTGCAGAAGATGGATTAGAAAATCAAGATAAAACACCGGTTCTCCCGCGGAAAAAGGTGCAAAATGAGCAAAATGAATACGCCCGCCGCCGGAGTGCGCGCCGGGCTGTTTATGCGATCCGTAAACATAGTTTTCCGCATTCGTATAACGCAAGAGCCTCTAAAGCCCCGAAAAATCCATCGGAATAACAAATGTTTCTCGCGCAACGTTTATTTTGCATTCCCATTGGAAAACGAAAGGGGGAAAAAAAAAACGTTGCACGCGCGCGCGAGCGCTCTCTCCGATGAGGAACGAAGAAATACGTATGAATAAATATATTCAGCGTAATGCATTAGCAAATGAAATAATCACTATAAAACGTTTTACAACATTTTATACTATAACCCCTCTTCCCGTCTCCTGTCCTCCCCTTGCCCACCCCTCGTAACCGGAATAATGAAAGAGCAGGAAACATTTTCATGCGTAGCATCCGCAGTAACAATAAATACACAATTTCCACGAATTGTTCGCGAAAATTTAACGAACTATTAAAGCATTAATTAAAAAATAATTGGGAATTCGGTTTAAACGAGGCGCACGGCAAGATCGGCAATTTATGGAGTAGAAAGACAAGCGCGCATCGCTCCCGTGCTCGTCTCGCAGCGACGTCCGCCTCCATCAAACAAAACGGGGGGGGAAAAAAACACTATAAACCTTCTAGTGGCGTTTACATGTTTACCATGGCCAAACACAGTTATCACGAGTCGTCGCCCGTGGCCCACGGGTGGTAATTGTTATTTGTCGTTTACAGGGGCACGGCGCGATCTCCCGCCGGTGAAAATGCAATTCGACGCGCATGATCGTTCCTACGCATCGTGTATCCCGTTCGGATGCGATATTAATACAGACCGTTATTTATTCGGTCGCGAGGTGCGTGATTATTGCATCATTAATTTAATTACCGTCGCCGCGCCGCGCCAGTCCGTTCCCTTTCTGCCTTCCTCTTTCTCTGTCTCTCTGTCCGGGTCCCCCGTGTCCCCTCCATCGCAACCACATCCGACGCGGACCGTCGCGTCATTACACTGACGAAGCTATCTTCCATTATTCCATACGGTCCTGTCTCGGCCTGTCGGGACATATAAATCCTCGAAGGTGGCAAAATTCGTTGGGAGAGGAAGAGGAAGAGAGAGAGAGAGAGGAGAGGGATTGGAATGCAGATCGCCAGCGCGAGCGATGCAGAGAGGACGGAGTGCATAATGTGATTTAAACGGCTCAACGAATTTTATACGCTCTTTGCATTTCGGGATAATTCGTACCGGCGACGCGGTCGCCCATGCGCGAACGCGCCCGCCCGTCCTGTATTTTGTTTATACATTTTGGCGATCTGTCGCGGCTCATTAATACGCGACGACGACTGCAGCGTGAGCTGGTATTGGAGAATTATTCATGGGTCCGAAACGGAATGCAATTTTTAAGAATGAGAGACATGCAATAATTCGAGACTCGAGACCTTCTTGAAAAATAAAAAGCGGCATTAGAAAAATTAATTTGAATAAAAAAGTTATAATAGATACAGCAAAAAATTGTTCGTCTACATTACTTCTTTTGGATAATTCCTATTATATTAGCCTACGCTGATATTTCAGCTATTAATAATACAATTATAATGAAATATAATTATTATATATAATATAATTATAATATTAATTATAATATTAATATTTCATACATTATAATACGAAATGCAGAGGAAGACAACAAGGACACTATGCGACGGTATAATAGAAAGGTTTCTTTTTTTTATTTAATTTAAATGAAGATTATACTAATAAATTATTATATTGATATTCTCATGATGGCTAAACAGTATACCTCTACCATACACATCTGCAGGCTCCAAGTTGGCAATTTTTCACGGCAATAACAGGCAGCGAGATCGCCCGTGTTTTTCCCTCAACGGGGCGCGACTTTTCCCCCCGCATTTTTCGCCGATCAAACACGACTGCCTGCGCAGGCAGAAAATAAAACGGCGGCTGAGCGGAATAAACGCGCATCATTCTGCGTCTGCAACGCGTCAAAACGCGACGCGCTAAATATTGTCGGGGAAAGTCGGCGCTAGCAGACGCGCCGAAATCGATACGCCCTCGGCGGAGATAAAGAAGATCTCTCTCCCGGTCCCCCGCCGTTTCATTTTAATAATTAAATATCGGATCTTGAATAAAATATTCACGATTTTAATATCCGCCGCGCTGCATCCACCGACACTCGCGATATCGCGTACAGTAATTTACACGAATATCCGAGCGCAGCTGTAAATGATGTGACCGCTGACGTCTCTTTGACGCGTATTTTTTTCCTTTTCTCTTTTTAAATAGGTCGCATTTCTTCATTAACATTATACATTTCTCGAGTGTTGAAATTATTCTAAATATCACGGCTTGACTCGCGGATTTCAAACGGGGTTCGATTTGAGGAATTTTTGTTTGTTTAAATAGGTTGCATTTTTCATCATTTATAACATACACGTTCCTCGAATTTTGAAATAAGTCCTAAATATCAAGGCTGGACTATCGGGTTTCAAAAGTTCAATCGTTTGAGGAATTATTAGTTGATATTAGATTTAATTTAGACTTCTCATTAAATCAAATGATCGATAATTATAGCTTAAATATTCCATGTATGAAAATGCGCACACGAATATTTTAGCGGATATGTGACAGCTTTATAAATGTCGTTCGTTTCACGCTAACGAGATCTCGCATCAATTATTCACATCTTATATATATGAATAAATACTTAAGATGTATAATTACGTTTTAGCACACGGAACGCGCGCACCGGCGCACGTCACGATCGGCCGAGGCTTGTTTTCCAGACGAGTACAAATTGCTGATCTGTCGCGGGGTCTCACGCGCCGCTCGTTTCCTACGTTACGAGTTATTTCCAGTCGCGCATGGCGATCGACGGGATCCGCGTATTAATGTCAGCGTCGGCGATTGACGGGCCGCACAAGTACCGGGGCGCACGAGTATGTACACGAGGAGGACGTTGCCGGCGCACGATGACCCGAATAAATTGGGTTGATTTTGGAGGAAGCGGAAGTGCGCTACCTCGTTCGATACCAAAACCGGCTCGCTCGGGCCCCGCTATCGCTACATCTCACGTAACAACTGTCGGGGAAGCCCGTACACGCGGGAATCGCGCGAATGGCACGTACGTTGTAAGGAAGCAAGCGTAGCGTGGCGCATACGTAAAATCGGGAAGGAAGCGAGAAGGCGAGATGGGGGGGAGAGAAGGGAAGGTGTACTTTCTTCGCGCGCGCGTGCGGCGCGATAAATCACGGACCCTTGACCGAGAAGCCGCGCGATGGTACGCGCAACGTAAATGCCGTCTAACGATAAGCAAACTGTCGGGCGCGGGCGAGTTGGCGCGGTCGTAAAGATACGAATCGACGAGCGCGCGGCGGTGTAGCGCGAACATGCTTCGCGCTAGAACGAGAAGCGCGGGAGACCACAATACGTTCTCGGCGCTCGCGAACTGGGACTTTCGCGCCTCGCAGTCCCGCGAGTACCTCCGCAATCTCCGAGATTCCTCCGCGATTCCGAGCGGGGAGGGATACCGCGGACGTTTCCGACTGCGTGCGAAATCGATCGCCGACAGTGTGGGAGAAGTCGTGGGGAACCGGGGAAAAATCAGCGTGCATTCGTCGTGCGATGCACGAGTGCATCGGGCCCCTTTCAGCGCGCGCGCGCGCGCGCGCACACGTATGTACACACACGTCGCTTACGTGAGAGCGGGTCATTTCTGCCGGGACAAAACCACGATTTCACCTGCTGGTCTCTCCGTCTCTCTCTTTTTCTCCGTCCTTCGGTCTTGCATCCGGTCTCGTTCGAATGTAGTCGCGTCACAGTCGTAGAGAGAATGGGAAAGAGGAGGATGGGGAGGAAGAGGAACTCCCGTGACGCGCAAAAGGAGGAAACCAGCCGGCACATGGGATTATCGTTGCTCGCGGATTATCGCGGATATTTAGAGAGACCCGGGCGAACCGGGTATATTCTTCTCCTCCCTTTCTCTTTCTCTCTCTCTCTGTGGTCGTAAAAGTAACAAGCCGAGAAACGTTCGCGTTGCGACACGTAAATTAGGCACGCTCTCCGTTTTTCTGGCATTTTTTTCGGCCAGCGCTCGCCACGACATGCACGCTTTTTACCCGCGGCCAAAATCGATATTGAGACTATTCGATGAATGTTACACTTCTACCGTCCCAGTCATTCTGCGCGAGACTTAATAATACGCGAGCAATTTAGAGAAGTATCATTATCGTGTGGAAAGGCAATCTGTTTTTCTTTTCATTTCCTAACGACTATTTCACAAGGTAGTAATAATTGAACGATTGGCACGTATGACATTACGAAAGTCATCTATCACAGTTGAATCTCGTTGAAATTAGAGTTAGAATGGATTATGTAATAAATATGCAGGTAGTATTGTATATACATATATGTATATACATATATATATAGTATGTTATTTATGAGAATATTTATTAAAGATAGTTTATCGAATTTGGGTTAACTGGGTCATCTATTTTTATTGGTTTCGGGAAAGCAAATAAAAATAGAAATTGCGATTAAAATAAATAATAAATAGATATTATATGACCTTTTTTAAAAAAAAAAACAGATAAATTATTAAATTCTCCAAAAAAGGTAACTTAATATTGAAAAGTTGCAGGCATGTAATAATTTATCTGAATTGACGAAAGAATGTTTAATTATAACAAGTATGTCAATTATATCGTATATTATAATAAAGACAATTTGTTACAGTAACGGCAACCGTTCGTTCGCCTACAACTTTCATGAATTGTATTTCATATCTTGGCCTTCAGAGGTTAATAAAAATAATCAGTGTCCAAGAATTCCAGTCTCGTAACAGCAATTCCCGCGATCTTTATTACTGACGAATGCCGTTGTCAGCTGACTCTATTAAAATCCCCAACGGTGCTAAAGAGTACTTTGGCGAATATTACACAAAGCTAGGACGTTATCTCGCACAAACGTCATATTTCCACTTATGTCTTCAACATCTCTCATGAATTGCGCTTACAAAGGGCTGTCAACAATGCTTAGTCGTGTATCGTTATCTTGTTATGCGTTAAATTATTGTATTGTATTAAATTATATAATTTTAATTTCTTAGAGAGTTAATAATAATTTAATATTTAATATTTTGTGATTTATTAAAAAACTTAATTTTATTTATTATTCGTTTTAACTGTAATCTCATTTATTCTTAATTACATTCCTGGCATATCTAATATTAGATAATCGATCGTTACGCTCGGGTAAGTATTCAATAAATTAAAATTTTTTAATTGCATAAACATACATACATATACATTACGTACACAGAGAAAAAAATTATGTATGCAACTGAAACAGATAGCAGTAAGATAATGTCAGCTCTCGAACAGGCGTCGAAAGAATATTTTTTCAACGATCTGGAGCGTTGAAAACGTGTCGCAAAATCGTGCGGAAAGAAGTAACTATCATGCTCGCGGTGCTACCATTTTACTGATTCTTCCTGCGAGACAAAGAACGATAAGAGAAAGAGAAAGAAACAGACTGAGCGAATCGCGAATACCGAAAGAACGGCGACAAGAACGATCGCGATCGGACGCAGTCTATTTTCCGCGCTGTTGCGCCGAAAGCGGGTCGCCGAGCCGCGCGCGAAAATGTAAGAAAACGAAGAACAATATCTCTGGTACGCAATGGGGAGAATATTTACCATTCGAATGACATTCTTGCACGCCCATTAGACAACATATTATTCTCAAGCTCGGTTGAATCACGTGCGGGAAACGCAAGAACGACTAGATTTTCTGGGAAAAAAAAGCTGATATTTTTTTTAGATATAGATAGATAATAACGGCTACATAAATCAATTGTTATCCGTATAAACTGTCATCCATGGAAATTCGAATATTTCTACTAATATTATTTCTACAGACAGAAAATCAGTATAAAAAAGATGTATCCTTTTAATAAACCACGATATATTAATTTAAATATGAAAAAACTACTAAGTATTCAAAAATAATACACTGGATACAATGGATGATACTTTTAATGAAAATTCGTACCAGTTTTACTTTTATTTCTATGTGGGTTAGAGATTTTAGATAGATATCTAGAGTCTCTATAAACTTCACTTATATCTAGAATCTAAACTAGAATCTAGAATTTAAACTTCACTTGATTTATTTAATCACATCTTCAATTCTATTCTATTGAAACATTTACAGCTCATTTACAGCCAAAAGAATGAGATTTGAGCAGTTTATTTTTGAATAATTTCATAGAGAAGAAGCGTATCGCTATAAATATGCTTTTACTTTTGTTAGTATATTAATTAAACCGCGTCACGATAAAAAATTTTTTCTGATAATATCTTTCTGTTCTACATAAAATAATTTCCAAGCTGGGTTATGCAAATATTCTTTTCGGCCATTAATATATTCTTGGAACAATGTAATTAACATAAATTCAATTCGTATTTGCGTTTGCTTACTTAAAGTACGTGTACGAAAAGTTTGTCCGGAACAGGAAGTAATTTCCCTTATTAATTGCTGAATTCAAAGTGGTTCTCATAAAGGAGCTAATTATAGACATCGTTAAGCTGATTTAGTGCGGATGAAATTCCTCCTGGTCTATTCCGGACTTGGCGTCAATATGAGAATTCTTTAGAAACGCGCGCGGGACGATGTTTAAAGGTCGTGACGTCAAGTTCAATTGAAAACGACTAATTATCGAGAGACGAATTTGGCGCGTGCCTGCACTCGCTCGTGCGCGAGCTCATTTTTTTCCCCTTCCGGCACTTTCTTCTCGCTTCTATTTGTGGATGGAAGAAGGAAGGAAACCGGCGGTTTCGTCGCGTAACTCGTTTTTCTGCAAACGGTAGCGCGGTGTCCTCTCAAGCACGCTGCAAACACGTTTAACAACCATCGATTGAAATATCACGAGTATTTCACCGAGCGAAAGAGGGAAAAGCGACGGGATCGGAAATATTTCATTGCACGAGGACTGTAGTCGAATGCGTACGTATACATGTATGAAAAAAAGAAAAGAAATTTATAAGTTTTATATTTAATACAGTTACAACATGTGCAATTTCCCAAACTGCACGTTACCGCAACTGTGGTTAAATAAATATTTATCCATCTTGTATTATAAATATAAAATTCATGGATGTGAGGAAGAAGTGGGAACTGACTTGCGGAAGTAATCTTGTTGAATATGTATATCAACTATCGCATTCCCTCCCCTATATATCTTATAACGTGATCATTCGTTTCATAATTCACGAGAAATCTGGCGCATAAACAGAAATGTCAGAGTCCAATAGAAAAAAAAAAGAGAAAGAAAATAGAAGTTACATAAATGGCACAATGATATTGGAAAATAACTATCTTTAATTAAAATCTCGCAGGAGTGCAAAATTAGGGAGGAGGAGAAGGAAACTGTATAAATTTCCTACCTGCATAAGGTTATTTGTACGTGAATTTTAACATGACGCACATGGATATACCGTTATACGTTCAAGTCTGAGCACGTAAACACATTTGCTTTTCAGAGAAGTTATTTTTCCTCATTTGATAACGACCGTTATCAAGTATACCATTACGCGCGGCCGGAAAGGTTCATTTACACCGTTGCAATTTTGGTGTCATGCAAATAATGTGGTTCGGTCATGCAGCAATGTGCAAATCTCAGCTATTTATGCAGATGCGACATGCAGATTGACTTTTATGAATGCATTTTGATTTCTGTTAGGAAATCATCGCGATTCGTATCTGCGGCTCGCAAAAATATATTGCTCTCCAAATAAGAGGAACAGAAATTTCCCGCTTGAAAAATTCTCTCCCGCCTGGCTTCGCCAGGAGTCGACATAGTCCGCGCGTTATGTCGAGCTTTATTTAGACATTTATTTAGACATTTATCAGCTGCACTAATAGAAAGTGACTTAATATGAAACGCGATAAAATCCGCGTTCGCGTTCACCGCAAAATTANAAACGCGATAAAATCCGCGTTCGCGTTCACCGCAAAATTAATCTGTAAAAACGCCGGGCGCGTAAGCGTTCATATTCATACGGAAGGCATTAAGTGAGGAAAGAAACCATTTGTATTTCGCCGTTATATGGCGAGCCCGATTTACATGGATGTAATTATGCGCGATCGACAAAATAGGGCGGGCAAATCGTATTACGCAAGTGGCAGTCGCCGTAACGCGATTTGATACACATGCGGAAATGCTAATTGAATTTCTTGATTAGAATATCCCGACTGTAATCTGTAATATCTGCGGGAAAATAGAATTCGATTAACACGATTCCGTTGTAAGCGACGGACCCCGCGGAACGCATTTATGTCGCATGAATCGCGCGTATCTCACGGTCCCGTTGAGTTAATCTGTCCAATTAATTGGACATTAAAAATGGAAGAAAAATAAACGCGAGCTTACCCCCTCCCTTTCATCGCCACCGTCGCTATTCTGTTTATTGTCAATGCACTGCTGCAGCAAAATAATACATTTTCATGTATGATGGAACAATATTGTTGAAGCTCCTGCATTACTGTACCTGCGCTACACCGGCGTACAAATTATGCCAGTCGCGTGACCGTTTCAAACGAACGTCGCCGATAATGCGGTGACATTCGCAAATCTCGACTGACCACGCAACGCAAACGCGGGGGACCTCCGCTTATGGGAGAGAAACGCCCGTTTCCATCGTACTCGTGAAAACCTAAATTAACATTTCATTTTGTCCGGCACAGAGAGTTGCGAAAGCATTGCGATAAGATGCTTTATTTAAATGGTCAAAGCATATTCTAGAACTTTTGCTGCTCGTAATGTCCCAGTTAAATATATACGGGCATGCAAATTAGGGTAACGTGTATCCAACTAAAGATGTAGAACCCAGAATTAAAACTAGAACGTCAGTTAATCACGGATAAAACTTCATATAGACATGAAATATCAAGATTAATTGTATAAAATTCCTCGTAGTACCACATATAACGCACTTATTGCACATTGTGTAACTTGATTTCGGAAAGGTCCGTTTTGGATGAGACAGATATATATTTAAATCGCCAAAAAGACGTGATTTCATCAGGTCTTCAATGCGCGTAAAAAAAGCGCTCGCTCTTGACGAGCCACTGTCAAGGCCTTAACCACCAGCTTTCCAACGCACCGTAGACCTTTCGTAACAATTGATAAGATCGTAATAACAGCCGCGGCGCCAAATTACGTACATCCGGTGATAGTCGATTAACATAACAATCTAAGGCTATACCATACATTACATCTTTACATCAGCACGGTAATCATCGTTGAATGACGACTTTTCTTATCGTACGCACATAATTCTTCCTGGCTTTTCTCGCGTCTATCATTAACCGAACATTGATATACAAATGATGAGAGGTGGGACGTTCCGGTGGCGATGAAGCCGCGATTTATCGACCGATGACGGATCTAATCGCGAAAAAAAAAAGAAGAGTTAATTAGAGTCGCGCAGATGCTTTCCTTCCGGCGAATGCAATTATAGCGACGTTTCACTCGAAACCTGTTTCTTCCGCATCGCCGCCGGTCGCGGATGCATTTTTCTCGAACCGTAGCCGGTTTCGCGCTGAATAACGATAGGACTTTAATGACTTTTGTCGCTTCCAAATTAGGAGGATCAGCCGGTGCCGTGGTGGCGTCTAGACTGAGCGACATACCCGAATGGAAAGTTTTGTTGCTAGAAGCCGGCCCGGACGAACCACCGGGTGCCGAGGTTCCCAGTATGGTGGCGATGTTTTTGGGTAAGTTTCAATTGGACCATCTCCGTATACATAGCGCCCGCTCTGTTCTGGTATCTATATCACGTTCAAACCTCGCCGCGATAATGAGTATTTAGAGTGCTGACAATCAGTTTCGATTTTTACTTTGTCGTTTGACAAAGGAAATGAATATCAAAATCATAACATGCAAAACGCACGAGAGTTTTTTCGCCCTCGATTCATTTTGATTTAATCATTTCCTGAGAAATATTTCCGTAGAATAATCTTTTTCAATGTTTGTTGATTATGATGATAAAATAAAACTGAGTATATCTATTTAAAATTCAATAAGAACTAATATCGATTCTCTTATGTCAAAACTATGAATGTGCAAATTTCTACTTTTTGAGAACAAAAGTGAAATGAATGTCCTTTTTTTTTGTTCCTAACTGTGTGCTAAAATGACGTGAACGAATGGAATGGAATGAATTTTGATTGAATTTTTGAATATCAAAAATTCTGATTTCCAGAATTATCTGATTACACTTTATGCAATCTCCAAAATCTATCGAGTCGAACATTCATGGTATTGGCATAAGGGAGACGAAATTAATTCTTATTGATAATTAATTAGAATTTAGAATCTTATTTTAAATAGACATATTCAAAAATTTATTTTACAGCATATATCATTTATAATTAACAAATTATAAATGAAAACGATTATTCTACGGGAATAGTCTACAGGAAATTATTAAAATAAATATATATAATTATATACATATATGTATATATTTATATCATTTTATGAAGCTTGACTTTAACCAGAACACCTTTAATTCAACAATAGTTTTATTAATATTAAAAGTTTTATTAATAGAAAATCAATGTCAAATTAATTACGACTTAAAATCTGTAAAGATGTGATCAAATAACTCAGCACGTATATTTAACAATAAGATAACCGTGGTTCTGGAATAATGCGAATAATCATCGCTTTTATTTAAAACATATGTGTTTCGAGCACCTCCGAGAGGAAATTGTTGCAGTGCTCATCTGGAATCTATATTATTGCGAGTGCTGTTACGATCCGTTGCGGGCTTTACGCATGTTAAACGATCTGACAATTTTGCCGATAGGAACTGACATTGACTGGCAGTATCAAACCACGAACGAGATGAACGCTTGTCTGTCAACCAACAGATCCTGCAGTTGGCCGCGCGGTAAAAACCTTGGCGGGACGTCCGTCCACAATGGTATGATGTATATCCGGGGCCATGCGAAAGATTTTGACAATTGGGCGGCCATGGGCAATCCTGGATGGAGTTGGCGCGATGTAAGATCCCATAAACCTAGTTTCGATCGACTGTTTCAGGTCTTTTGAATAATTTAAATACGCCAAGTAATTTTAGCCGCGAAAAGCGAAACTGCAGTCTAAAACATTCAGAATCCGTCCCTTCAGATTGCAAGATTCGTAATTTCAAATGAGATGCTGCGGTGAATAAGAGATACAAACTACCGCGTTTCAAGTCGACGCAATTCATTCAGTCATAACTTGTCGAACTTGTAAAAAGTATGTCATAAAGTATAAATTATAGCATCGTTAGCATATATGTCATGGTATTGCGAGTCTCGCGATTTTATAAAACGATAACTAGGAGGAGAAAGTTCAGTATATTTTTTCAAACATCAATAAGAAGTTTTCAACTCCGGGACATCTAAAGAGATCGCAGAAAAGATACATTCGCAAGAAATAATGATTGATTTTGCTTAGGTTTTGCCATATTTTATGTGCTCCGAGAACAATACGGAGATCCACCGAGTTGGTCGCAAATATCACTCGACCGGCGGTCTGTTAACCATCGAACGGTTTCCATGGAAGCCTGCAATCGCGGACGATATCCTCGCGGCGGCGTCCGAAAGAGGATACCCGATTAGCGAGGACCTGAATGGCGACCAATTTACAGGATTCACTGT
Source organism: Tetramorium alpestre (assembly GCA_021460005.1). Lineage (NCBI taxonomy): Eukaryota > Metazoa > Arthropoda > Insecta > Hymenoptera > Formicidae > Tetramorium > Tetramorium alpestre. The sequence goes on from JAJVSH010000109.1 coordinate 474,861, forward strand.
GGCACAAACCACAAGCAAGAACGGTGTCCGAGTGAGTAGCGCTTCGGCGTTCCTCCGACCGGTACGGCATCGGCGCAATTTGCACGTCTCTCTAAACGCCACCGCCACGAAGATAATCATCGAAAATAACAAAGCCGTTGGAGTCCAATTTTATCAAGTTAGTACACACATTCACGTTCTCTTAACTCGACAGCGATGACGCGAAATATATTCTCCATTTCATCATTTTAATCTCACTAAAGGTTCATTAACATTTGAATTTAATTTAACGATTATTATCCTAAATTTTAATTATGACTCAGATAATTAATATTCTAAAATTTGACATACTATATGGGCATCTCTATATGGGCCGAAATTATTAGAAACTCCGTTCGATAAGAAATTATTTCATTAAAATTCATTATTAAGTATTCTTTAATAATATATCATTAGCCTAATTTCATTAGGAATATCTATCCTATTTTGAATTTTTAATACAAGTAAAACGAGAAATGTGAGACGAAATTTCAATGTCTTTCAAAGAAGTCAAACACGTCACTTTTCGGATTAATAATCTAAATTGTTATATGACCGCACTAACGTTATAAATCCATTTTTGAATATTGGAGAGTCGCATGATTGACGGTTATCATTTTTATGGATTCCGGAAATTCTGCTTGTCACGATATCGCAAGCATGAGGTTTTTATTCAGTCGAGAGTTACGGTGAAACCGGCTGCAACTTTTATTAATACGCTGAATACGTTACGCTTGAAAAATTTGTATTATGCACGAATGGGAATTTGTCGAGGTTCTTATTTTATTGTTTTAGCTATATTAAGATACAACGCTCTAGTAACCATGCGCAGAAGTCGCACGATGCAAAGTCGTTTTTCGTAGATATTAAAAACATTAGTTTTTGTCACTCTCGCTGAAGTTTTAAGTTTTTCGTGTACAAATCAATAATTATATAATAGCTAATAGCTCATGCGCAGATATCACATAACAGGGTCACACGAGCATGAAAAAAGATAATTTTTATCTCGTTCACTGAAGTTATAAGTTTTTCATGTGCAAACCAATAATTACATAATGACTGATAGCTCAGAGCGCGCAGCGTGACTCTATCGCATAATAGAGTCACTTTCACGGCTATTAAGAGGATAATTTTTATCTTGTCTGTTGCATTTATGAGTTTTTCATATGCAAATCAATAATCAATTTGTCCTAGTTTAATGATTTAACATCGCGATGCCTTTAGATAGATCCGAGAGTAGAGTATATAAAGGTCATACTCAGATCTTGATTTAATGTTTCCATTAATTGATCGATGCAACACGATATAGATTAAACATCGCGAAGTATACACGCTTGTTGAAAGTAGACGCGACGTAACAATGACATCGCGCCGCATCAGGGAACTTTGCTTTTTGCCGGAGCGGTTACCGGCACTTAGACGCGAAATCAAGTTCGCGCTCTGAAGCGCGTCGGTGAGTTTGGTGATGTGAGTTTCAATGAACGCATCTTCAGGATGGTGAACTTCGAGTTGCCCGCGCCACAAAGGAGGTAATCGCCTCCGGTGGTGCCGTAAATTCGCCTCAACTGTTGCTACTCAGCGGAATCGGGCCGAAGGAACATCTGCGGGCGGTGAACGTCACAGTCATCAAGGATCTTCCAGGTAAGCGATCCATTCATTCGTCATAAGTCATTATGAATACGGAGCTGTATCGTCCAAGATAATAATCCGCGCCGATGCAGGATTTAGCGATGACTTACCGATGACGCGCGAAACTTTTTATTATTCGACCTCCGTAGTTCTGCATTACGACGACAGTGACAAGTCCCTTTCCGGAAATAGACTTAACAAAGAGCCCAAACGGGAATTTCGCGCTTTTCGAAAGAGAACCAATTAGGCACTGAAGAAACCCGATATCTAGACTCTTCGGGGTATCTTATTTAAAATCTTACGACCGAGATTAATTCTCGCGGACGTAGGTACGAATGTCTACGTTAATTACGAGAGAAGCGGAAAGTTTTCGTTCTTATTGAACGTAATTGACGGGAACGGGCGTCGAGCCGAGCGCCCGGCCGGATCACCGACAGGAATTATGCCAAAGTCGATAATTGCGTTTTTAATCGGTCTGACCATTTTGCCCCAGGTGTCGGGGAGAACCTGCATAATCACGCGTCGTACACTTTATCGTGGACCATCAATCAGCCGAACCTGTACGACCTGACCTGGGCGGCCGCCACGGAATATATCGCCTTCCAGAAAGGACCGATGGCGTCGACTGGTTTATCGCAATTGACCGGGATGCTACCGTCGATCTACACGACGCCGGATGATCCCGACATCCAGCTGTTCTTCGGTGGCTACCAGGCGGCCTGCGCGACCACCGGCGAAGTGGGTGCCATCATGAACAACAAGGGCCGCAGCATCAGCATGTCGCCGACGATGACGCACCCGCGTAGCAAGGGTGAGCGAACGCAATTAGCCTGTGAAGTATCGGACTCCCGCCCGCAAAAATTGGCTAATTAGATGATAATGTCGATGAATTTATCATCGACCGCGCGGGCGCCGTACCAAAATTCCATCATCCGTAATTTAACGCAGGAATGATAGGACCAGCTCTCGCTCGCGGTTATCACCGGGAAAATTTCTACAAATTGATTAATCAATGCTCCCCCGCGTTACGTCTACGTTATGAAATTCCGGTGAATTTCGACGGTCAATGCGTGGCGCAACCATCGCCAATAAACGAATTTGGCTACAGGTCAGCTGCGTCTCGCCAGCAACAACCCCCTGGCGAAGCCGGTCATCTGGGGCAACTACTTGAGCGATCCGATGGACGTGACGATCCTCGTCGAAGGTATCGAGATCGCCTTGTCCCTCGCCAACACCAGTGCCATGGCCAAGTACAACATGACTCTGAACAACAATCCGTTGGCCGCGTGCTCCCAGTTTCCCTATCTGAGCAGGGAATACTGGACCTGCGCCGTGCACCAAGATACCGGCCCAGAGAATCATCAGGCAGGCTCCTGCAAGATGGGTCCGCCTAATGATCGCATGGCCGTGGTCGACAATCGATTGAGGGTATACGGCATCAGGAATCTCCGCGTGGCCGACGCGTCCATTATGCCGCAGGTAGGTATCTTCCGTAATCGCGGGAATATCGCGAGTGTTGATGCGTTTTTTTACTTCCACTTTTTGTATTCTACCGTGAGTACTTTCCGACCAAAACGGACGATCATTAGCGAGGCACTCAAATTTTTTTTTCGTTGCGAGGATTCTTCTTTACGATTAACGCACTGTTCAGGCGCATGTATCATTAAAAGTTTTTAGTCATTCATTGGGATTTCCCATTACGTAAAGTTCATTTTAAACGATCTATAATTCGTGTAAAATTCAAGCTAGTATTTTTATTTTACAATTTTATGCGCTGTGTAATAAAAAAAAACAATGGATGAATCCGAGTATGCATAAATGTAAAATGTGTTATAATTAACATATATCGTCAAAATATAGAATAAAAATTATAAGTAAAAATGCGCCAGATTTGTAAAATCACATGCGAATTATAAATCATCTAAACTGAGATTTAAACCGAGAATTTACAAGTTTTTTTCATCCGACGATGCTAGTCTGAATATATTTTAATTTACAGTAGTCATTTTTTTTAATATTTTAATATAATTTTTACGATAAAATCTTATTTCACATATTTATAAGAATCTATAAAAGCTCGCTGCAAGATTTTCTTAATTCCGATTCGTCAGATCTAAAAGAGGAGATGATAGACGCGAATATGTGATTGTTCTTTTCAAGGTAACGTCCAGCAACACGGCAGCCCCGTCCATGATGATCGGCGAAAGGGCGGCTGCGTTCATCAAGTCCGACTGGGGTGTTGCCGGTACACAATGGTACGGGAAAGAACCTTGCCCCATATGGAAACACAATCACCATCCTAACCATCATTGGAGGCACCATTAGTCACCAGCAATTTACCATGTTTCCTAGTTCACACGCGACGATCGACAGTACGCTGGACCTATTACTTTGGGGGATCAAGTACATCGACTGGGATCAGGCTATATGGTAGCCGGGCTCCACGATCTATCTAGTCTCTTATTGCATCCATCAATGCGTTTTCCGCAGCCTAAGAAAGTCGGCGAGAACGCGACCAAAGGCGAGGACTCTCTGGAAGATCCCCGTAGGCTGCGATTCCCTTTCTCCTCGGTATGATCGGGCGATCGAGCCGGACTTGCACCTCGTTCGGTCGCTCGAGCGCTATACATTTAGACTCAGAATTATGCCGCAATTATGTGCAGTTATTGTTAACTAACGCAGAGAGTCGTACGACTGAGGACAGTCGTCGTCTCGCTGCATCGCCATGTATTTCCTTAATTTCCAGTTAGGAATTTCCTAAGATTATGCATATCGTGACGTCGCGGCTGTCAAGAGATCCGTTATCAATTAATTAGCCGTGACGCAACGAGCGCAAATCTCTGTACAACTTACTATTGTTACTATTATTGTTAATTCTTTAAACAAGCTACAATCTCCTACTCTTTTTAGTTTCTATACATATGAAGTATCGAGAATTTAGAGTTAAACAATTTAAATGTACATATTATGCTAATAATCTTTTTCGATATTGCGTTCATAGTATTTTTCAATAGCTATGGCATTTAATACCGCTCATGGATGTCCTATTGAAATGATGACCAAAGACAGATTCTGGTACCTGGTACACCAAACCGCCAAAAATATAGTAATTAATTGTTAACGAAAAAATATATATTAAAAAAAATAAAATGGATTATAAATTATATATGGATAGCTCGGCCGCTCTCATAGTGTTCGAGTGTAAATCAAAATATTGTAAATAAACAAGATTGCATAGACAGCAAGCAGAGATCAAATAAAGCTGCTCGCACCCGCTGATCCGTTCCCATGATGCTATTATGAATTGCGTTTACGTGTCATAAATAAAATAATCGTAAATAAATATGAACGAAATCTTTAAAATAATTGCTTGTCGCGCAACAATTAAATATTTGTCGAAATTAATCCGCTTGCACAAAACGATTCGATAAAAATTTCAAAATTTTATATTAAATTCTGTAAATGGACTAATGTCTATTTTAGTTTTACTATTACTATCTAGTATTTAGTCTATTTCATGAATGACATATGAGCTGTTACATTGATTTCCAAAATGCAAATGAGTTCAACGAAAATGTAGGTCATAATAGCGCACATCTATTTTATTTGTGCTACTTTAGCGACAAACTATCCGTCATTTTTTCAAAAATGATAGCACGTGCGGTGATTTACAAGTGTGACAAGCGGGGGTTATAACAAACGCCATTATTATCGTTTTTATGTTATGTCCGCTGAGCACTTAATCACAACTAGACATTTCGCGGAACGTGCATATGCATATACACGAAACGGGTATATAACAAGGCGACAACAAAACGGACGCCTCAATCAGGTAGTAAAAGCCGAGCACAACGGATAAGATTCCTTACGACGATCGCATTCACAGAAAATGGTATGTTGAAATTTTGCAATTGTATCGTTTGTCAATTGTACCAGATTCAAGAGAAATGGTATTTCAAAAAAGTTAAATACTTAGAAAAGTCGCGATATCACAATCGGATAGAAAAGCCAAGTCGGTTAAAAAATCTTTAAACTTGTAACTCGAAGTTTCGACACATTAATAAGAATGTCAAATAATTTCCTTCACTGTGAAGCTTCGACTGAAACTTTTTCCAAAAATTTCGAGACAAAAATTAAGGATGTATCGGAGATAAAATCTTAGATAAAAGTGCATGAAATACTTGAATATGTATGCCTTGTGCATAGTAAATCTAGATATAAGGAACTCTAACGATAATTGGAATCTTATTTTTACCCCTCGGTATTTTTCATATTACAAATGTTTTTTCCAACATTATTTGCGGTACTGATAGCACATTTTTGACACAGTTTATAATTTATTTCTTTAAAACGATGTAGTGAAAATAATTGAAACTTGGCAGATGGTTTTATCTATCTGTATACTAGATGTACAAAAAAATTGAAAACATTGGTACCATTTCTCCAATATTTATATCCATCTCTTTTTATAAAAATACTTGTAAAGTCAGTAAAAATTAAAATCGTTATTGCTCAGCAACTATTTAGTCATTTAGTGGATTCGTTTAAAGTTTTTTTTGTAGCACATCAGGAAGGCTAAAAGAACAATCTCAAATTTTTATCGACTTGATACTATTTCGAAGATTGCTCCGATACATCCTTAAAATAGATGCATTTAAAAATGAATATATTAAAAACTATTATAGTCTCGACATTTTCGCATAAGAGTTTTCGACTTAGAATTTTCCACAGAATTTGTCATTGTAAGGACATGCGACCTGTATATTATTTGTCCATCGTAATTAATTCTTGTAATTAGAATTTTATAGAATTCTATAAAAGTTAATCGAGAGAGTTATGCAAGATTTAATGCATTAAATCCCGGTAGATTATGACGTTATAATTTAATTGGAAGAGTAAAATGATTTCACAACAGTAACGGCTGTGATATTCACAAAATAATGGAGCAGCGTTCTACGGTTTATACGATGCATAAACTCGAGATCAACATTCTTAAGTGCCGCAATATATTTAGTCGTGCAAACTATATGTTATACGGTATTATAGAACGTGTCGGACTACGCGCTGCCGGAAGCACCGTGTTCGTCGCCCTTCGTAAGCGGACTCTCATTGACCGATGTCTGCACCGGCGATACCGCCACTTTGTTTCTGTCTATGGTGAACGTGTTGGCTGCCTATAGCCCCATAATTAACGGTGTGTGCGAGCGAATCGAGCCCATCAAGAAGCCGCGGTTTATTTACGACTTCATTGTTGTTGGAGGTAAGACAATCAATATACCCGAAACATAATGGGCTATCAAGACCTATTTTGTCTAGCAATTTCGCAAAATTATGCTCGGCGAACACAGAAATGATCATGCAAGCCCGACATTCATTTCTAAATCACGTCAATTAAAATTCAACGAGTTGAATTTGATGATTTTGAAATGAGTTTCATTTATAAAACAATTTGCGATGAAGTGGATATTAATTCATGACAGCTGCATCTTTTCAATTCAGGTGGTGCGGCTGGATCGGTCGTGGCCTCTAGATTGAGCGAAATTAACAACTGGAATGTGCTGCTTGTAGAAGCCGGACCGGACGAGCCAGCTGGCATGCAAATACCGAGCAATCTTCAACTCTATCTGAGTAATATATCTCTTTGTGTCTTTTTTAGGAAATTAGCGATTGTGAAATTTGCGGTTGATTTCAATCAGGTGATCGTTGCAGACACCGATCTGGATTGGAAGTACCAAACTTCGAATGAATCGTTCGCGTGTTTGAAAAACAAAGGTAGATGCTACTGGCCAAGGGGTAAGAACCTCGGAGGGTGCACTTCTCATCATGGTATGGCGTACCATCGAGGCCACGCGAAAGACTATAACAGATGGGTGGAAATGGGAAATACGGGATGGTCGTGGAACGATGTATGCAAGAAAAGATTATTGTTAAGACTTTTCCTGTTATAACGTAAGGCATTATTAATTTTTATACGTTAGGTATTACCGTACTTCTGGAAATCAGAAGACAATAAAGAAATCGGCAGGGTCAGAGCAGAGGATCATGCTACAGGAGGTCCAATGACAGTCGCGAGGTACAAACATTTTGTTTTCTTGAATAAAACTGCTTCAATTTTCACACCCTTTTTTACATTATCGCAATCGTTTACGTCATATAAAATAAAAAACGATTTGAAATCATCCGTGTCTCTTTTTCAGAGTAGTCGTACCGGGAAGTAAACGCGCGACTGCCATAATCAATTCATAATTGCTCTTGTTGTCTGTTATCTAATCATTATTCACTGGAAATTAATTTTATCTCGGAAAAGTTCCAGCATCGCATCCATTCTAGTCTGTCGTGATTAGCGTAGTTGATCCGGCATTCATTAAACAGGATCTATGCGTTTAGAACTACGTCGTACCTTCCAACGTAATCCCCATAATTTCCCCGTCGATTTAATTGATCTACACGCACGAATTAAACTCGCTGATTACTTTCATTAATAGATTTCGCTGGCAGCCGCAATTCGCTTGGGATATATTGACGGCGGCTGAGGAGGTAGGCTTAGGAGTTAGCGACGACTTGGTGGGCTCGAAAATCACAGGTTTCACCGTGGCGCAGACGATCAGCAGAGATGGCGTTAGACTTAGCGCCGCCAGGGCTTATCTGTGGCCGAATAGGGATCGCAAAAATCTGCACGTGGCTCTGAACGCGACCGTGACGAAGGTCATTACTAAGCCTTTGTTTTCAAGAATGAGAGCCGAGGGAGTCACTTTCATTATGGTGAGTTGGCCCGTCATACTTCTCGAGTTTCTACGAGCGCAACCTCGCGATTTCCACAAACAATTATTCATTTCGCGCCATGTGGCTTGATAAATGACTTGTAGAACGGCAAGCAATACAACGTATGGGCGAGGAAAGAAGTGATCCTCACGGCCGGCGCGATAAATTCGCCGCAGCTTTTGCTCCTATCGGGCATCGGGCCGAAGAAACACCTGGACTCCGTGGGGATTCGCACTGTTCTCAATCTACCGGGAGTCGGCGAGAATCTTCACAATCACGCGTCGTACGGCATGGACTTCACTCTCAACGAGACGGATATGAATGAATTAAATATAGACAGTGCCAATATGTACTTCTACAATCAAAGCGGCCCGCTGTCGTCCACGGGTATGGCTCAGGTCACCGGCATCCTGGCGTCCAATTATACTACTGCCGACGATCCGGACATTCAGATATTCTTCGCCGGCTATCAAGCCATTTGCAACACAGGCGGCAGAATTGCAGACTTGAAAGCGTACGATAACAAACGAACTGTTAGATTTACTGCCGTAAATATTCGTACGCTGAGTAGAGGTAAGACAATGATTACGTAATCGCGTTTTGCCCTAGATAACATAATATTAGCATAAGAGTACCGATAATATATACCGCATGTTGAACGTAATTTTAGAACACTTTCAACTCTTTCTGTCGAAAATTCTTCATCGAAACGATTTTAATATATTTTTTCCTACTTTGATCATTAAAATCTCTCTTTTTGCAATTTCATTTGTTCTCTTTTCACTCAATTGATTCACTCTATGTTCGTAATAGCGTTAAAAGATAATCAATTGCATTTCCAATTTTAACACATTACAATTAAAAGTAAAATTATAATTAAATTAACTTGATAATAAATTAGTAAGAATTAACAAAATTAATAAAATTAAAACATTGTAGAATTCTCTGAAATTAAACAATGAAAATTCTGCTCGCTGTTGTAGCATTATAGCTAAATATATTTCATTGGTAAATTCCAGGTCGAATAACGCTTGCCTCAAACAATCCTTTAGAACATCCGATTATCTGGAGTAACGATCTGGCGCATCCGCAAGATCGATCGATTATTTACCAGGGTATTCAGAATATCTTAAAACTGTCAAAGGCAAAAACGTTGAAAAAGTACGATCTGAAGATGATAGATGAAACTATCCCAGAGTGTAAACAGTATAAAAAAGGTACGAGCATGGATTACTTGTATTGGGATTGCCAATTCCGATACGATACCAGGCCCGAAAATCATCAAGCCGGCACTTGCAAAATGGGTCCTTCCTCGGACCCTATGGCTGTCGTTAGCCCTCGTCTCAAGGTTCATGGTATAGATCGTTTGAGAGTGGCTGATGCCTCCATTATGCCATGGGTAAGTAACAATAACGAAATTTTTTTTGTTTTGTGAACATATCGCGGTCAATTTATAAATCGTCACACTATATTCTGTGCTCTCATTAATTCATTTCAAAACTAATCTAATCTCGTGCTAAATAGTTTGTGCGAAACTTGCGATATGCCACATAAATGAAAAAATTTTTATATCTCTATCAATTAATATATCTCCAAGTTTTGTAATCAGTTAATTTCTTTTCTGTCTCTTAGATGGTTTCCGGTAATCCCGTTGCGGCGATCAACATGATCGGCGAGAGAGTTGCTGAGTTCATCAAGCTCGACAACAAAGTGAACACCAATTAAATAAAAATTAGACGATTGCATTTTAATACCAAAGAATTAGAATTAGTAGAATAGATCTTTGTTCCCACCGAGTAGATTTTATTTGTAGATATGACACAACTTTTTGTGAGATATTTAATAAAGATATTGCATTTAGCACGAAACTCTCTATTCTTTCCTATATTCCTATCAGTCATAGTCAGTCGTCTTTACATTAAATCTAATTTTGGATGACAGTTGCAGCAATAAAAATAAGCTTAATTCATGGCTGTGCAGTTTTATTTAAAATTTACTTTCGTTGTCATGATAATAAAGATAAGTTGAAAGCGTTATAACAAGTTAATTTAAAATGTCTTGTAAAACAATATATTTACATAATTATATATTTACATAATTTTAATATAATTACATATAACTTATGTAGCTTGTAGGTTAAACTCGAATTTACTGACGTAACATGTTTTCATTCTAAACATTCGAATATGAAATTCGAGTTCGCCTAAATTGCTCAGACATAAACTATTATCAAGTTAAATCAGTCCGTTCGACCGAGCTGTCTGCTAGCCGGGCTAAAATGATTACTTAATTTAATCGTCGACGAAATTAAAGTCATTCCGCTCGTCTTCGCGAATGGCTTCTATGGCGCCGCGAAAGAATACGCCAGCCATCTCAAAGGATGCACTTACGATATCTTACGTCTCAATTATTAAGATGAAAAGAGGATAAAACGAGGGAATGCACCTTGGAGGAGGTCACGGTGGTGGAATAGAGGTACGGACGGGAGGACTTACAGAAGCTGCAAGACTGGAGAGAGAGCCGGGCCACTCGACCTCCTTAGACTCGCGTGCTTACACGAGAGCGATTTCGCGACCCTTCGCTTGACCTCAGTAGCTATTCATCCATCCGAATCTTTCGAGATCGAACGCGCTTGCCTCCAGAGTGCATTAAATCGGAACGCCCGAACCGCACGGAAAAAATCTATCTATATAATTGGGCTGCTGTTCGGGACAGATAATTGACTGATTCGAATATCGAGGACACCTCCCTGTTGAGTTGCGTTAATGTAATTATCTTGAAGCGTCCCTAAATGAAATTTAAGTAGTTCACCTCGAGCGCGGATCGTGAGAGCGCGGGTTAGAAATACCTTTGTATTTACAAAAAAAACGTAACACTCGCCAAATTAATTACAAGCTATCGCTGCAGTCATCGGCCGATTTTCCGTTCGGATAATGTGAGTTACCTACTTACGGTCTTTGTACATGCTGAACCTATTGTGCGCGTTATTTACGACGCTGTAGATTGATATTGTAAGAAGTGTCCTTGAGTTTCATCACGTCGTGATGGAGAGAGCGTGCTCGCGCCTTCAGCGAGAGAATGTCAGATCAGGTCACTTCAACGCATCCGGAATGGCACGTTCGTATCTGATGTAGGGCACGAGATGTAGCGCAATAGCTGGCTATTGCCTGCCAGCTATTGTTTCTTACGAAATCCTCGCCTTTCTCAGGCTTCTCTATGGGAGGCTTCTATATATCTTACGTTACGTTCATTACGTTCGCTCAAAGCGAATGTGCGTCGCGTAAAATTCGCTGGGAAAATTGATTGCCGCGATCATTAATTAAATCGATCAGTTTGCGAAGTTTGAATCGTTACCATCGATCAACATAATATAACGTATGTCGCGAAGAATTAATCCGAGTCGGAGCATTTGAAACTCGAAGCCTTCAGGCGCTTTCCCGGCTTCAAATTCATCCGGATATCGTTTTTCTGTAATCGCGCAGAATCTCAAATTTCGATATTTCACCTGCTGTCAATTCCGTCGCTACGAAATCGGGGAGAAGATCAAAATGTCACCTCCGCATCATTTACGCATCACCAAAATTCCGAAATATTCGCAATCTTCTTAAATTGCAACTTCCGTTGTGCCGGTCGCAGGTCATATGAAACGAAGGAAGAGTTCGCTCGAGGAACTCACCGAGGGAGGTTTATCCGCTTCACTCGCGCCGGTCGACACTCGCGGGAAAAGTCCCCGGCGAGAAATACGGAGGAGAAAAGGACGTTTGACTATTCATGTTTTCGACGGACGCGACGCTCGAGAGTCACTGACGGACTGCGGCGGCAGCGTGTAGACACCGTTACATATACAAGTCGGCGGGTCCGCGAGCAGATGATGAGATAAACAAATTATAAATAAAACATCGAACACCCTCCCTCGTGCGAGAGAGCGGGAGAGAACACGTAGGTAGCTAGGCGCGCACCGCTATACATCCGCGCACGTAACCGTGTACCCCGTCCGCGCCACCTCCGTCCTCTTCGTCCTCTTCGCCGTCGTCGCGTCGCACTCGTTGTCGTTGTGCCGGGACCGTAACGACTGCTTTGAATTTCATGAGGGTGCGAATGAATTCATGGTGGGATGGCGACGGATGGCGGTTGGCCCCGGAGACTCGGCGACTTCAAACGCCTCCCGTGACCTCCCGGGCGCGCGAGAGCCACGCGCGCTTCACAAAAGTTGAGGAAGCAATTCTCATAATACTAACTGCCGCTCGTTTTATGCCGAGTGTAATTCCTTAGGCCGATGACTCATGGCGGTCTCGAGAGCGGAGTCACGAGCGACTTTTCAGAGTCTCCATAAACGTCACGGTAGCTTCGCTGCTTTCGATATAGGTACATGATACGTTGCGGGGAAATGTAAAACATGAAAAACGAAAAAAAAAAGAAACAGTGAAATATATCTCCGACAAATACCTTCGTTATCTTCTTCATTAAATAACATTATGAATCGATATCTGTTATCTAGAATCCAGACATGAAACACAGACAGAAATTGCGTAATGTATTTATGGAGACACTTAAGAGGGCGGTACGAAACTCCAACCCATTATGAGGTAAAGCCTTTATGAATTATGTAATCCATTAAATTGCGAAATATCGGACTGATAAAGCAGGTGCGGTCACGGGTATTTCCGAAAATTATGCCCCAATTCCTCCACGAGGCGAATCCGATTATACCGGGTGAGCCCTTCGCGCCCAGCGTAATGAAATCTCCGTTGCCTCGTTAGATAGTAACACCGGTCGCTTTGACGCCGGAATTTATAATTCCTCGCGCCGTTAATGCGGCATTAGTGCGGAGTGATAAAATTACGTGAGGCCCAGGCACAGGTGACAAACAAATAACTACATTAACCTCGGTGCACAGTATTCCTGCTCTAATTAAAACGTAAGGATGTGCGAACCGTGTTAACATCTAAAAATCAAAGATCCGCCGCTGGAAATAATAATGCAAGGATTCTTGACGCATTCCGAGCTTATTGTTAGATATATTCCAAAAGTTATTGGTTCGCAAGTCAACGTTTTACCCTTTCATTACTATATTGGTTGCCGGTTTTCGATTACGCATCCCTAACAACCTTCCAACAAGCTATTTGTAGCGAATCAGAGCGTCGAAGCCAACATTTTCGATCTCATACTCGTTGTACAACGCTCTATCGTTCGAGCAAAGGCCCAGGTAAGATCCCCGACAATCCGCGGACCCTCGTTGTTACGAGGTCGGCAGACAAATGAGCGGAATCGTTAATATTTGACCTCGTGGATTACCCGACAAATCCAGGGTGGTAACTGTGCCAGGCAAGGGGGCGAGAAACGGAAGAGGACCGATCGCGCATCTCGCGTACTAAGCCACGTAGGCTTAGAGCGCGTAGCTCAACGCTGCCGCCGCGGGTAAAATATTTTGCCGGTTGTCTCGTTATTTATCCCGCCGGAGAAAGTTGTCGTTGTCGTCGGTAGTCGTCGTAATAAATGTCCCACCTCCGAGAGCGGACTTGGCTCGCGCCGGGGGGATGTCGTTACACAAGTTGGCCCGTCGTCGGAGCCGAGGCCGGTTTTGCCCTACTTTTTGCGCGACATTCAGCCGCGATCGTGTCAGGGACAATGTACAAAGCGTCAGAAAATAAGATACGAGGGAGAGAGAGGGTGAGAGAGAGAGAGAGAGAGAGAGAGAGAGAAAGCCCGGTTTTGCCACTTCCCGAGAACAGTTAGTTGAAATACATTTTGCGCAAGGCAACGGATGTGCAATCGACGGGCGAATCTATTTGCGTGCAACGCTGGAAAATCATAAAAATGATTTAAGATTACGTTAAGATAAATATTTGATGGTAAATATCTATTCCAGTAGACTTACTGATTAAAATTGTAATATCGTATCGTATTAATAATTTCTAATATCCTAGATGAAACATGCAACATAACTTGAGCTGATTCTAACCGGAAGACGCTATTCGTATAAGGACAGTTTTTGGACGATCAATATCGCGATCTCGCGTCGACTTCGAGATAATGAGGTGCAAGAAAGTGGAGCGAAACGGGACGCGGCACGTGCGCGTGGTATACCGCAACGATCAATTAGCGCAATTAATTTAACGGCCACTCGTCTGCGCGGAAGCGCGTTATTAAATTTTGGTGTAGTCACGATTACGTAACGGTACACACAAGAAGATGGGTTCGTTATATTCAGATCTCGTTACGTGCAACCCTACGCGGGCGGAGTCGTTGCTTGTATAAGGTGATCCAATTAGAATGACGTTTAAATAAATTTCCATTGACAGCCACTCATTTGGTTGTTGTTACGTCTGCCACTCGAATAAATTAGCAAAAATCAACTCGGCTCCTCGGCGGGGGAATAACGCCATTAATTTCGGATAATCGTAAACGCGCTCGCGGGCGATATCAATCGCTTATCGAGTGCACGTTGGGTTTCGGGAGCTTTTGCGGAACAAAACCGATCGTATTTTCTGTGATTAATCGATCGATGCTCGCTTACCGCTGATTCATTATGGCACTGATGTAACATCGTCATTTTCAAGTGGCCCGCATCGCATTATCGCGTTATCACGACGAAGTTAATGTTGCCGAATTCGGAAATGCTGATACCTGCGGTATGCCGCGGTCAAATTTTGCGGATAGAAAACATGACGCGCGCGCGCTGCGAAAGCACGTTAATAACCGCCTGGTAATTGACTTATGCGAATACAAACGGAATAATTGGCATCCGGAATACTTTATAAACGGAAAGCTCGGCAAGCAACGTCACCTGAAAGCGTTTTCAATATTTGCGAAATATGATTCCCCCCCCCCCCCCGTTCCATTTACGCATTCTTCGGTTGATACAAATTCGCGCAAAATGTTTCACGCATCCACCGTTTTAAGCTGTCTCGGCCGTTGAAATATAAAATAATATCTCGCGCGCGTTATATTCGTCACGAGGTTAATCGCATGTGCCGTAAAAAGGTTCAACGTTTTTTTTTTCCCACAGAGCCGCCCGTTTTCCAATTCCGTGCCGCGGGGATGAAGAATCGAAAAGCGGATGAAGGGGCAATTCGTAGGGCTTTTTTCGACGGTAACGTCATGCTCGGATCGGTACACGCGGCCGATGCAGCAGCAGCAGCAGCTGAAGAGCGCTCGTAGGACGCGCGAAAGGGGTAAATAGTTTCCGAGGATAACTCGGGGAAATTCACGTTCGGCCGTAACACGCGGGGATAATGATTGTATCGCCCTATTATCGGAAGGCAGTCATAGTGTTCTCCGAGCGATACGAGCAGCCCGATCCTGTTTCACTCCCGAGTGAGCGCACGCACGGGGCCAGGGGTGTTGTTAACCAATCCGATGGAAAGCCCGAGCTTGTACTCCAACTCCCCCTTTCCTCCCTCTCCTTCCCTCCCTCTCTCTCTCTCTCTCTCTCTCTCTCTCTCTCTCTCTCTCTAGTACACTTTTGTACTCATTCTCTGATTTTTTATGCGTCTCTCGAGTGCTTTTTACCAGTCGTTCATTTCCGTCCCAGGTGATTCGCGATTGCGTCCATATAAATAGCAATACTTCGATCGCGATAAATTGCGACAATAAATAACGGCATCAGAATCGCGGCAAGCTTCCGCTTAGCTCTACCTAGAATTCCTAGGGAACCGTAGTACAAGCGGGAGGATAAGTGGGGCGAGATTTGCACCGATTTGCGGCTTTGCTTCCGTGGATGAACGTCGCCGGTTCCCTTTCATTATAGCATTCGCGCTTGATAGCACTGTGCTACATTTAGGATAACTGCATTCCCACGTGCCAAGACGTGGGACGAAATGACGTGACGGGAGTCGCCAACGCTCGCCGGTCCGCGCGGCGTTTCAAGCGCCGAGTCGTATCACTGAATTCCAAGAAACGCGACCGCCCATTTAGCAAGGTATTGTTATTTCAGCGTTTCTATTTTCACTGGCACGCGTGTTGACCAGTCCGTTTGAAACCGTGCGCGAAGTTCTACGTGTTCCCGTTTTTTTTTCCTCCCCCCCCCCTCCCCCACGCACCATTTCGTCGCAAACTCCACCGGTGACGGTGGACGATCGATCGGATCGACGGCGCGGTGTTTTTATTTTTAAAAGTCACGATTTAAAAACGTCCTCGACTCTCAGCCTCCTGTTTCTCTCACAACGCCACATGGCCCGGAATTGGATTGTACTGCAGTTTGAAGCTTTAATTCATCGCTGGGGGTGAATATTTCATGAACGATATCACAATTGAAGATATCGCGACGCATTCATGCGGCAATCACACATCGCGCGGCAGTTCTCGTTATAAATTTTTTTCACTCGCGCAATATTCACGGTTTGGATGATAATAAGAACGCTCGAGAAATCACTAAAAGCTCAAAACCAACATCTGAGTATGATAAAAAAAATTCCCGGTAGGCATAAATCACGGCGAACGAACGACGCGTGCAATCGCGGGAATCGATCGGCGGGCCGCCGTGTCGCACCGCGTTTCCTTCGCCGAGAGACGATGATATTGCACTTTTTTTTTCAATTAGCCCCCGCGATGGATTATACAGAGAGAAAGGGCCGCGCGCGAGAGCGAGCGAAGAGGGTTGGAAGTGGCGGGGACGCCGTTATTACGTCTTCCACGTTCGGAATTACGTCCGTTGCAAATCGGAAACGCAATTCGATCGCGGGGGGAATGCAAAGTGAACTGCGGACCCGCGTTCGAAGGCAATCTTGTTTTCCTCCTCGAGACGTCGGAATAGAATCGGAGTCTTGTTCCAATGGCGCGAAGTGCCGCGATGATTATTAACTGATATTAACGAATCGCCTTTCCTCCGATTGCGGCGCGTCTGTGCTCGTGACGTGTAACGGGTCCCGAAACGCACCATGAACGCTCGCGGCCGGGCTCGCGTGTCTTGGAAATTATGACTGCTGCAATTACCGATAGCAGATTAACAAAGTTGATAGACGTATCGTGTACGCAAATTATGTTGTGAATGATACTTTTCAAGTCGGACGCGATTACTCCCGCTTACGCGTCACGAGAAATAATCCGTTTAACAGAGTAAGTATCGCAAGTAGGAAAACGCCGGCCGGGGAAGGGGAAATAGACGCCGACGTGACGCGATTCGGAAGATTACGCTCGAGCGCGACGTACGCGCGGCTGACGAAGGAACGACGGGCGAAACGGACGAGCGAATGTAAAGCCAATGTAATATTACGCAGCACGCTCGATAATCTGCATCAAACGGCAACGTTCGGTGAATAAGCCTCACGCGGGGGGTTTAATTCACTGCCTCGGTGCAATCACGTTCACCAGCTTACGAATAGCCGTTCTGCGCACGTGCGCGAATAAACATTCTGCATATATGCAAACGTAAGCTACGGAATAAAGCGGGATAATACGGGGGAAACTGATTGCGCTCTCTTGAGTGGCCACGCCGGCGACGATATTGGACTGAGCCGGCGGGCGCGGTGGAGGCGCGCTCCTCTTTGACGGATTATCGAAAATCGATCCTGGCCGATACTCAATTAACCTACAAGTCATTACCGGACGTAATTATGCCGATACTGATCCCGGGATCTGTTTAAATTGATAATAATAATGATAACATCGCGCGCGAGGCGCGCCCGTATTTGCAATCCCGCGTGCGAGCGGACGCGATCGCCTCTCGCGTCAGCGAGAATATTGCAATCTCGTTCGCCGGCTCGTTTGTCGGGGCTGGAAAACATATTTTTTTTTTTTAATCTGCCACACGCGCATAAGCCAAAGCCTAGCGATCAGCAAATTTCTCTTTAACGGCGGGGAAAAAAAAAGCCTCGCGGAGGCTCGCAATAACGCGCGTGGTTTCTGACAGCGGTGGCCAACGTGGGTCCTTCACATCGAGTATTTCGCAGTTCAATTCCACGCGAAATTGCTGAACGATCTTGATACGCCGGACAGAATTACCCGCTTCGCATTTGTCCTGATTCGCTTTACACCGG
>JAJVSH010000109.1:500654-513700 GCA_021460005.1 Tetramorium alpestre
CTCTCTCTCTCTCTCTCTCTCTCTCGGCATTGATCCGACTGCGGGGTGTCCCTTGAAGACGCAATTGTACCGCGACGGCCAAGCTGTAATGGAGACAATGGACGGAATAAGGGCGCGTTATTAGTTATTACGGCGTGTTGTCGCGCAGGCCATTTGGCTCGCGGTGGGTTTCCAGGTGCGCGGTGGAATCGTTTTTGGCGCGCGCGATTGGGGGATCCACCGGAGTAATTAGACGCGCGGAGGATTAAAATAACGCCCTCCCCCTAGTAACGTCCTCGTTATCGTTATAGGGATTCTAGGAGAACGGCGCTTAGCTGCACAGTTTCTCCCAAATTATTTCTGCTGGATATTAATTTCTGCCACGAGGTCATTGTTGCGAGCGGTTAAAAAAGCCGATCGAAACTCCGCACAGCGGTCTGGCTCAAATTGCGCGGCAGTTAATACATTTCAGAAGCGTGAAGGCACGTTGAGGCTGCTCACCGAGTACATTCGCTAATTGTATGCCGCCAAATTGAGACGCAGCTGAATTTCTGAAGATGCAATTGCCGCGCAGCGAAACTCCTAATTAAGCCAATAGTAGAAATAAGACCGCGAGACGCAATGTCGATGATAAATTTTCATTGTGACTAAAGCTGAAACTGCTAAAACAAACTCTCGACTTGTAACTGTCCGTTGAATTGTCATCTGTTGAGCTCGTTTTGTCATAACCGCAGCTATTCAGTTTATTTAAAGTTTCACGTGTTTTGAAGTAGAAAATGTCACAGATCCTGACAATAAATTACTAATCACGCAAATCCGTTTTCCATCACGACAATCGTAAACGTTAAGAGCGCGGAATAGCTGAAAATATCGAAGATCAGCCGGAATCACGTTTACATCGTAATTAACTTTATCGTCGAAATTTTCGAACGAGAAATGCGTTCGAAATGCTATTGAAAGTTCGGGATTGCTAGTTAACTCACCGTTCGCAGCGACCGTAACGCGTAACTCTGCAGAAACGATGACGAACTTGGTGAAACAAACATCGAACGGCTAATAACTTCCTGAAACGCGCAAGACGCGCGCGCTCTTAGAAAATTCACCAACTTTAGGATCGCCGCCGCCCCCGCGCGTCCCGGCCGTATCATGGCGTCGCGAATCGCTCGAATTGCTCCAACTATTTGCCGGAGCCACTTGGGATTATGTGCCGGCCATATCATTCGGCGACTTAAGTCGGTTGATGCAAAACAGCCAACTACAAGTAACGATCCACTCCAAAGTAAGCAATTAAGGCCGCGCGCGCTGACTCACCGTCGTAGTTTAATGCAAATTTTACGGGCGAAAAGAAGCCCGGTGCGCAAGTACTCTCGGCCGTGGAATTCTTCACGGTCCGTACTCTTTTTCGTCAAAGACGGTCGCGGCTGATTCGATTTTAGTTGGATAACTCACCACCGGCCGCCTCCACCGTGAAATTCTATAACGATACTCGATAACGACTCGTAAACTTCCTCGCAGCAAATTGTCCGCCGGAATTACGAATGTAGGAATGAAAGGAATCGCGAAAGTACTAGGTGAAGAAGAATCAATGTAAATGACCGAGTGGAGTAGACCGAAGAGATATATACACTAGACTTTATATAAATCTGCGAGCACGAATCGGCTTTTGCCTTCTCTGCCTTTTCCAACTGTTATTATGCACTTTGTTCGCACGTTTCGCCACTGCGCAATACTCTTCCAAAAAAAAATTATATTGATATCATATTAATTATACGGCACTATAGTTATCCAACTAAAATCGAATCAGCCGCGACCGTCTTTGACGAAAAAGAGTACGGACCGTGAAGAATTCCACGGCCGAGAGTACTTGCGCACCGGGCTTCTTTTCGTCCGTAAACAGTTAAATGTATTTAACTTGAATTTCGATCGTTATTCCAGATAAACCTGATTATTGGTTAAAAACCAACACGGAAGTCATAAGTGATAATGATGATGTAGGAGATATGTTTAATGATAAGCATCAATTTTTTACACATTGCTTCAAGCAGAGTGTCAAATTTTTAGGATCGAAACGTCAATTAAAGGCTATTTAGTTTTCTCGAAAATAATGAGTAAATATTCGCTTAACGACAGTTAATAATCGCGGATCATTGCGATAAATTGTCAACGATCTCGTTTTCTTCGTTTACTTTGCCGGGGAAGTTCGAGTGGCGCAATTTTAGGCAAATCCGCACATCAGCTCGCCTAATGGTAGACAGAATTAATTATACGCAACGTATTAATCACCGATCGCATTACTTTGAATTCGAGGTAGCGCTTGGTACAATCCTTTGGGGAATGCCAGGAGACTAATTATGATGGAGTGACCCGCATCTCTCTGTCTGACGTCCTCTATGTCTGGCATCTTCCGCCACCGGTTCCCGTACTTCCCTCTTTCGAAACGGGATAGAATTTTGCGCGCCGCGTGTAACTGCGGTTACGCCGCAGGCAGCCGCGGATTTCGCGTGATAGACACGACGGCGTCGTATCGGCAAAAAACACGCAAGACAAACGACCGTCTGCGTGAAAACGCTCAGGCTAACGCGTAACCGTTTCCTTCAAATTTTAGACGCGTTTTTCAATTTGCGAAATTCTCTCAGCCGCCCTCGGAGCTTTAATTAAAATCATGAAGATTAATTGTGCAAGGCGCGAATCGCCATATGTTTGTGTTTCCGGCGGACATTTACGATTGCGTGATACTTGCTTGTTTCTTATTTCGCTGTAGATAATTAACGCAAGGCACGATCCATCATATTTTACCACTCGTCTCGTTTTTTTAATATAGCTTTCCGATTAACCTTAAAAATATTTCGTGTATCGTAAAAAAATTATCAATATTTTATATGTATAATGCGTTTAAATATGTTAATGAAAATTGTATCCGATGCATATCTAATTTCTTAATGTTAGAGTCCTAAATTAAAGACGCAGGCAAAACAATTTAATAGAATAAAAAATAATGCAATAATGAGTTATCACACTTTAAGATAAGTGAAATATGAAAGATAGATATGTTACTAGACAAAAATAAACAAACAAAAAAAAAAATGAGAACAAAAATCTTATAATTGCAATATTTAAAATGAGAGACTTGTTATCGCGGCTAAACTACAAGTCAGCCAATCAGAATAGCGGGATAAATACAACGTTTGAGCGCTTGTGGGCAGACGAGTTAGACTTGCTAGCGTAAAGGGTTAATTTAATGGGGGCAAAGAACGCCTGAACGCCTGTGGCTAACCCAACTGGACCTACCCAGCAGCAGAGTTAACCCTTTGCTATCCAACTGGGAGAATTACAGTGGAAACGGATGCGGGCTCTCTATTTAGACATCTAACGCTCCACTCAATATCTTATCCTATATTATACGTTTAAACACCATTCGCGCAGATGGAAATTAGATCATATCCGGATACATATCCAATTTTTAATTTAAGAATCTTGAATTAAACTCGACATTAACAGATTAAAAAAAATAATATAAAGATGACGAACCGTGACATTTTCAGATAAGTGAAATAAAAATTGAGCACGTGCGAAATAGAAGTGCATCTTATATTCAATCGTTTAGTTTTAGAAATAGTGAACTATGTCATATAAATCCATATTAAGATATTCGATCGCAGTAAAACAGATTTCAAGATATACATAAACAGAAATGGAAAACACCATGCAAAATTCAATTCTTAAAAGTTATCTCTCTATAAGAGCAACGTCGTGTAATTAAATTATTATAATGAATGGATCTTAAAAGCTGCTATTTAATGTAGTTACCATTGGATTTATGATTGACATTGACAGACCGTTCCGAAATCGCCTCGTAAAAGAGCAGCGAGACAGTTCGTACAAGTTTCGAACAAACAGAAACATTTTTTTAATTAGCAACATGTCTCGCGGTCGTTGCCGCGTTAACCGATTATCTCGCAGCGGGATGGATCCTGATCTGCGCGGAAGGAGTTTGTGGCCCGTATAATCACGGGAAACAGGTGCGCAAACACGCGAAAGTACGGCGAGAGAGGTGCGTAACGCGACTCGACACGACGGCACGCACAAAACGGAGATTAATATCGCCGTAATTCGTTGGGCAAATATTTATTTCCTGCTTAATTAATCGTTAGCCTTTAATGGCCAAGCCATATTTCCCGGCTTGTTTGGCCGTCCGTGCCGCGCCATGGCCATTCTATTATAAATTATAACGGCCCCACTATTAGACGGCCGGTGCCGCTTTTATCGTCGAACGCCATGAATTATCAGTGTTGACCTTTGCTCATCCGAATCGCCGCTTTTCTGGAGGGAAAAAAAGATTTGCGCGCCGCAATTAACAGCCGCGCCGAAATGGTGCCAAAGCACCGACGGCACTATTCAACCGGGACATTTCCCGCGGTAACATTTTCAATTCGCTTTTAGTATCGCCCATTATTATCGCCCGACACGCGTATATTTTACGCAACCCGCGTCCCAATTAGAAACTGGGACCCATTCTAATAATCGGCCCCCGCGGTAATGTGTTCTCATTACTGAGCACAACAGGCGTGTATGTACTGTTCTCGCAGAGGAATTGAAGAAAGAAGACATTCGCTCATGAAAATATCACTCGCGATAGCGAGATCTCTGGCGAAGCATCGAACGATACGAAGAAATCTCCATTCCCCTGCCGACCCCCCTCTTGCGCCACGACGACGCGAACGAGGTCGAGAGAATATCGCGGTCGGTGTGCGAGTCTCCCGCGGTCGGACCCCCTGCGCGTCCCCTCCCCCCGTTTCTCCTCCGCGCGGCACCTCCGTTCTACCGCGGCTGACTATACCGGCGGTTGCCCGGCCATAGTCACGCTAGCACTACTAATTGCATGTCCGACCAAAGTATATCACCACCGCCACCCATCGTGCCCGCCCAGCGCACTGAATCCGCTCGTTTCGCGTTGCACGTACTGTTCAGTATTCCTCTCCCTCAGGCAGCGTTTCTCTCCCTTTCCCTCCGCCACCTATCACTCCTCACGGGCTCGTCTCCACCCTGCCGTCCCTCTCTCTCTCTTTCTNCCTGTACATTATCCGCGCGCCGCTCTTCATCACCACCCGGACACACACTCGTATCTCGCGTATGTTTTAGAGCGCGGTATTACCAGGCGTGGAAGTTGCGTCCCGCTTTATTCGAGTTATTTGCGACTGTTTTGATTAGGTTCATCGTGGCGGCCTGGCCGCGACAGGCGGCTTGAATTCAGCTCCATCCCCAACTTTCGCCCCGCACCTTCTCGCGGCCTGCGAGATAAACCGATGTTCTCGCGGGACACGCATTTACATCGCGGCCAATCATTCCCCGGCTGATTAGTATCGTAATAACTCGCGTGATACGCTTCTCAGATTGTGGTGGCCGTCTAAATTCGCGCCACTTTTATCTCCCGCCGCACGCTACACATCGAAGCAACATTTATTCGGAGTTTGTATATCTGAAAATTTGCCGTGTATGATTTCGAAAGGGTTTACACCAAAAATCACTCCTCTAATTGCCATTCGTATCATGTTGATGAATTTATGCATTTCAGTCATATATTTTTTTCAGAATTATATAAAATATTACACTACTTTTATTAATTTTAATTTTCAGAGCATTATTTTAAATATTTAATTTTTTTTTATCCTCCGTTATCTAAATAAAGGCATTATATAATATTCCTCTGTGTTTAAAGTTTTTCTCAATAATGGTGTTAAAATGGCTACACGATCAATATTATTGGTACAATACATTGCTCCAACATATAATAGTAATATAGATATTATAATTATACATTTTGACATTAATGTAGACATTAAGCGAACAATATTATTGCAAAATATGGAAATATTTTGTGATAATGTTAATTACTACGGTACTATTATTTTATCTCAAATATCCAACACTTATAATTATTCATGCGAAATTTTATTAAAACTTTCTTTAAAAATGAAAAAGCTTTCAAAATTAAATTTAAAGAAATATTTAATTTCTGTCCTGTTAGCAATTCTCTCTCTCTCTCTCTCTCTCTCTCTCTCTCTCTCTCTCTCTCTATTTCCAAAAATCGAAATAATATATTAATTTTTTGTGCCTCCCTATCAATATAGTTATTAATGAAATCCGTATTAAGTCTATCGCGACATCGGTCACACCGACGCGAGTTCGACGCTATGTAGTAGTTAATAATTCAGCGGTCCCGTTTTCATCGCCCCTCGTTACTCGTGTTACGCGATTTCTATTTATCTCCTCTGTCCCCTCTTTACGTGTCCCATTAATATTGTAATAATCCTTGGTCACGTAACATCTGCCTTTGCCTGACGCACCGCGTATCCGTTTCAACCCCGCCAATCTGCCGCGTGCAAACACCCGTCTTTGTTATCTGCCGAAAGTATCCTCTCTACCGCGTTTGTTTTCCAACCGGTGGAGTGTATCCGCGTCGAATTACGTGGGAGGTACGATTACCTTTGAACGCTTAACGCGTGCTATCCCATCTTCAGGTCCACTTTGTCCGAGCGCTTCGAGAGCTTTTACGAAAGGGTAGCACTGTGTTGCCATTAATCCGGTGATGACGCACGTTTCGCTTCGTCGCGCATCTCGCGGACGTGCCCGTTTATAGTCGGATTTACGATGCGCATGCACAAATTCGACCAACGAAACGGAATAATTCCTTATTGTCGACGTACAAACTCGGCCGCACACCGCGATCCTCTTCCTCTCTTATTGCTTATACGGCGCTCGCGCTTCGTGCAATCGCTATCGTGTAAATCGTGACTCGAGAACACCAATTTCAGCCCACCCTCCCTCCCAGTTCGATGCGATAGAATAATGAAATATATACCGGGCGCATGTAAAGCGCGGGGAAGTAGCGTGCAAGTCCGTGCGATGCGCTCGATGAATTAAATATCTTAAAGCGGGGAAGATTAAGAAGCGCAGATGCGCGCAGCCGGGAGATTAAAAGACGCAATAAATATTTGTCGGACTAATCCGTAACGTACTTCTTTAACCCGATTGCATACCGCGCTAAGTTATGGCGTAATGAACGTGCTTAATCCTTCCCGGCCACAATTCATTACAGCTTCCCATCGACGCGCCTTGTTCCCGTTATCTGCGAAATTAGCTTCTCTCGCTCTTTTTCTCTCTCTCTCTCTCTTCTCTAGTTCTAGTTTACATATGCGCATATTTCTCAGCGAGTGCAAGTCGTCGAATTCCATGAAAGCCACGATTTAGCTTTGAACGACGTTGCGTCGAGCAACTCGCGTTTCTCAGCCCTTGTGCATTTCCTGTCCTCCCCGTAGAGCGATTAACCCGATGAAGAGCCCCGGCGCCGCGCGCGTTTTCCGCCCATGTTCGGTGTTAGCCGTGCAGAAATTTCTTGTGCACGGAACCCGCCGCCTTTCGCATTAGCACGAACGCATAATTTATCTGTACTTTATCCCTCTCTTTCCCCGACCGCTTCAATTATACTCTTAACTGCACGACACACTGTTAATGTGAGCGTTCATTATTAACGACGAATCTCGCCGCGCGCCATTCTTCGTTACGATATCCGTTCTCGCGGAAGCTTTGTCCTTTGTTGTTCGTGAAACTACTCCATACCTCGGGCGTCAGTTCTCGTTTTCACAGCGCGACCGACACCGGTTCGAATTTCACGAAAACCACCGCGATTTACCTTTGTAAACACATCCGACGCGTTCTCTCTCTCTTTCTCTCTCTCTCTCTCTCTCTCTCTTTGCTTGCGTATTGGTCAATCCGCCTGACACCCATACGCTTCTAATGACGTCATCCTTTGCATATCGTGATTTACGAATAATGATACCAGCATAATTATTAATTCAGGCTAAATCTTTCTCTTTACAAATCAATTGTTGTGGAGTAATTTTATTAATTGCTATTTTGTTAATTTGTTATTTAATTGACCTCGCTCAATTTCGTGATTAGTAAAATTACTGCTGGTGAATAGTAAATGTGGCAAAGATTCGACGTTCGAGAGGTATAATTTAAAAAAACGTATAGAAATAATGCATAATATATTTAAAGTAAATTCGTATATGATGTGCATATATTTGAAAAGACATGCATTTAATTTCCATGGTTTATTTTAGATTCCTTTAATATTAAAAATACGTAACCTCCGTATTTCTACATTGCTCTCTACATTCAATTTCAGTATTATTTCATAAAGAGTTAACTCGCAGGTTTGACAATTCGCAGTGTATTTTAATGTATTTTAATAGTGCTTTGATGATCCACGGTACACGTAATCTTTTCACGGTAATTTTTCTACTGTCAACAACGAAATTGCCCTTCCTTTGTTCCTTATTTTCCTCCACGTGCCCATTTTCTTGAAGAAAGCTATGCAAATTCCGTGAAAGCCACGACTTACCTCTATAAACAACTCAAAGGACTCAATCCTTTATTTTTCGTCGCTTTGCTTCTGCACTTGTTCTTCTTCGTTACACTTTCAAACGGATTCTTCGATTAACATTCGAACTACGCGTACAAATATACGACTTTAATGAAACATTAAAATAAAAAAGGTCAATCGTCGTCTGTTTGGAATCTTTCGTATTTTATCGTTCATTAATCCATATAATTTTATTTGAATCATTTTGAATTGTTTGTATTGTACTTTCTAAACCTTAATTTTATGTTATACGGTTATGTGTTCTTAAGAATGAATCATTTAAGATAATATGCAGACATACTAATTGTATGGTGTATGTGTGTCTCACATACATGTACGCAGATATACGTACAGATCTATTCAGATTATAAAATAATCAGCGATGAGAGCAGCAAAAAATCCTCCTCTCTATTATACCACATTTATAATAAATGCCACCGATCAATATCGCAAAACGTTTTTATCTTTTCTTTTTTTGGGATACGTGTGTTCCATTACAAAGACGTTAATACAAAGAAAGAGAAGGACAAAGAGAGAGAGAGAAAAGAGAGGGGACGGTAAACAGAGAATTTAGTACACTCTTGAAATATAAAAATCGATTGCAATTTAATTAACTTTTCTACCTGCGTCCAACTCATATCGTTTATACCTCACGTACCGTCGAGACAGTATAATGATTTCTTGGCAATGAATTTCCTGCATCGCGGAAAATGGGCGCGGTAATCTTACCTCAGCCATCTCCTCGTGCTCCAAAAGGAGAGCCCTCTCATCTCGACAGTGAGAGCACGTTTAACAAATTCCAATACCGCGATTTACCTTTGTATGCATCCAAGGAGTGCGCGATTCTCTCTCCATCCCTCTTTCCGCCTTTGTCCCTCCTTTTCTCTCTCCACCCGCTCAGCTCTCCACCCGCTCAGCTCTCCACTCCATCCATCTTTCTCCCTTCCGCCCCATCGTGCCCGGGCGTTCTCTTGCCTGACGCGTATCGCGATTAATCCACCGTTCGAGCGCAAACGCTTGGCCATGCCGCCGGAAAAGAGCTGTGCGCTCCAACTTCCGGTTCTCGCCTGGCGGGGTAGCCACGAGAAAACGCGAGATATCCCGAGTGATACGCGGCGACGGCAACCGACGAGCCACCGGTTCTTTGTATGCACTTGTGTGCATCCCGCCACGGATAACGTCGCCGTTTTATTTCTTTGTTACGTTTAATTAAACATTTGACGATGATCTCGTCGCGCTGACGCTTGCCGCGGGCTGCTCAGTCTAATCGAAGCGTTCGTGTTTCCGACGGAAATTCCTGCGAAATCTAGAGGGTGATAGCGGTATGCTTTGACGTGGCTTAATATCGCGACATTTGGATTCGTAGAGACGACTGTTATCAAAATCTTTTATTAATGCCTTCCCATTATGGATAATCTGCTCGAATCGTATAAGATTGGATCGATAGCTTCTACAAAAAAAAATTATCCTAAATATTTTAACGAGCTCGATGGATAAATCAATTATAGTAGAATTTTTAAAAATTTTCCCTAAGAAACTTTCTTTCGTTAAAAAAAACTTTGAAGTGACACAAAAGAAGTTTTCTAATTTTTCTTGTTTTATCAATCAACTCTTAAAAATCAATAGTAACTGAATTACGCTAAACTCAACGATATTCTGTTCAATAAGACAATCTTTTTCAACTGCGGAAAATAAATATCATTTATTTAACATTTCACTTGTGTATACATATAATCTTAAAAATTTTCCTTCGGATTTTCCTTCAGATGTTTCAGATGTAACATAATTGTCTTATAAATCGATGACCTGAATATCTATATGAATACTTTTTTTATAAGATTCTACCACATTACGGTTTCTCCTCTCCACTCTTCGGCGTTTGAGTTATTTGCATTGCGAATGGGCTCTGTCCGTATGTGTTACGTAATAAACTCCATCTATCTGTATATCTGTCTGTAATGACCGACATTACGGGCTCGCAGTCGTCCCGCACGTACGAAACGCGGGTAATGACTGTTCCCCTTTCATCGTTCTCGGTCGTCGCCGGTTCAACTCGCCCTACATCGATTCCGCCCGCGAATCCGTGACGGAGAGAAGCCGAGAGAGCCCCGGCTCGCACTCCCGGGGCACTCCGCGCGCCTCGCGTGAGCGAGCGTGCTCGGTCACCGTGCCGAGTCGCCCGGTAAGTGCCCATTCGTGTGCACGTGTATGTACGTCGGACGTGTCCGCGCGAGCCAACGCTGATGACGACGACGACGACGACAACGACGACAACGGCGACGACGAACACGCGCGCGAGTTCTGCGAGTGGGCGCTCGAGCGCCGCTTTATTAATGGCCCGCAAAGCACCGAGTTACACCAATTTCTCCCACGAACTCTGTTATTTCGAGCACGAGCGCGGAGTGGACGTCTCTTCGGCGACTCGGCGGCGGAAATGGCCGGCCGCTAAATGAAAAAAAAGCGGCGGTCGGGCAAATTACACGGCCGCGATTACCGGGCGATAATTACATGCGATCGCACTCACCGCGGGCCGACTCTTGCCGATGCCGCTCGGCGTTTGTAACGCGATTAACCGAAACGCGACTGGTCGAAACTGGCCGTTCCTCTTAATCGCACGTAATTAACACCGCTGTTCCGCCGCCAGCCGCGGTAGCGAAAAAAACAGAGCTTGCCAGAATTAAGAGCTATCATTTCGAAGATAAACGACGGTGCTCGCTTATGCCCGCGTATAAATTGTGATATTTCTCTCGATCGCGAGTGGAAACTGTATTTCCTAGCAGCTTCCGTTCCCTGAAGGAGAACTATAATCAATAATCACATTGCGCGGGTAGTACATGCAATTACATTACGTAAGTTACTGCTACGTGTCCGCGGAGGATTGATTCGCAAGGCGAATTGAACTTAAATGCCTCCCATGAATAAGTACACACGTAATTCGCATCGCGCCGGCAGACATTGTTCCTTCGGCAACTACCGCGTCGCGCTATACCGGGATTGTAATACGATATCCATGTACCTTAATGCCGCTGGTTAACAAATTCGACGTAGCCCTGATATAGCCGGAGCAATCATTAACGCGCCGAGATGTACACCCGAGAGAACTCTGTAACTCCCCGTCCCGCGTTATCACCGATATACGAGCAACTTAGACATTACCGGTGTAATAAACTTCGACTACATCCAGCTGACGCTGGATAAGGAACTACATCTGGACAAGTTATACAGGGGCAGCCGCGAGTGCCGGCGAGATGTAGAAGCTACGTGCTACGGACAGTGAAACTATTGGCAACAGCCGATGATTAACTACCGGTGCTACCTTAGCTACCAGCGTTACTCGAATGGGATTTCCTGTTGGCGGCGTACGAAATCTCGATGCAACTTGCACTACGGCGATTGGACGACGATTGGATGACGGCGTCGTCGACGGCTACGACGACGGTGGCCCAGGTTCCTACGAAGATGTCGTTGCAACACCATGGGGAACTGCCGAAGCGAGCGGGCACAGTCTTTGATCGCCCGTGCGAGCTAAGCGCGTCGAATAGTTTCGAATGGGTCCACGTCACATCGGAAGTGACCTCGTGCACTCCCTAGAAGGGGCATGGACCCATGGGGCAATGCGATCTCGCCCGCTTCCCTCCCTCCCTCCCTCCCTCCCTCTACGATGTGTCAACAGCCAACGAATTTCTCGTACGAGTACCAGTGGGAGTACTAGGCAATCGATAGCGCCCGCTGCGAGACAAATATTAGACTTCGATATTACGGGATTAATCGACGAATATGATACTAATCGGCCGTGCAAAATCGACGATTTTGTTTGGCTACCGCTGCCGGTGCGCGATATCTCGAGCGAGACTCGGACCTTTCATACACGTGACCCTCCCGCTCTCGCGTATGACACTTGGCCAAACATCATCACGCTAATTAAAATTACGCGAAAAATACATATAATTTTTCCGCACAAATTACCGACGACATTATTGCGCGCACGTATTTCATATTTTTCATTCGCAACGAATTGCATCTGTGAAGCAGAATGGAAAATTAACGAAATAAAACGAAATGAAGTTCTATTTTCCGAGTAATATTCACGGATGTTTATAGACATAAATATAGCACGCGGCAACATGTTTCAATGATAATACGAACACAATTATTATTCTTCAGTAATATTGTAACTGTATCATTTTATTATGGGAAAATATAGTGGACCACTGTGCCAAAATGTAATTATTCCGAGCAACGATAATCTAGTTCTTACGAATTAAACAATCTGCAGACACGTTTAATGTCTTTACGGAACGGAGGCTTTAGACATGATGCGAGAGTGTTAATCAGAAACATGCGACATGCTTCGCTCGTCAGTCCGCTGGCCGCCCCGGTTCAGAGGCATTTCAAATTTAATTTATGTCAATTTACAATCTCATTCCGACGATTCAACAAAACGTGGAGTTTCGAGGGTGCGTACACGCGTATAGCTAGCAAGTGGATGAATGAGCGAGCAGGGGTTGGGGATGGAGGGAGTGGATTTATTGCCAGCTTACTGAGCCGTGAATACAAGCGGACGAACAGAGAAAACCGCAGGAAGCTCTGTCATTGACCGTCGGTTATTTCTCTCCCTCTCTCTCTCTCTCTCTCTCTCTCT